>JASANG010003351.1:0-50609 GCA_030248215.1 Enoplolaimus lenunculus
TAAATCTTGGTCGGGTTTCTAATAAATTTATCGGCATTCGAGCTGTATGCCGACCGTTTTTCAAGTGTCGCATTCCTAGTTTCAGTTTATTCTGCATTTCATTTGAAAGTTTCATCTCGCTATTGTTTATGCAATAAACATTTACTTTCTGGCTTATAGGGTCTAAAGTAAATTCAATGTTTGACGAAAATTGATTTAAAAATGTAAGTAACTTATCAACTGTATAGTACCCTCTTCTACTGTAAATCTGTTTCCATGAACCGTTATTAAAATACCTAATTCGGCTTGTGACATATTCAAATATTTTTCAGGTGTTACCACTTCCAAGCACTGTAACACCGTAGCGCAAAAAGGCATCGCCAAATCTACTGTAGGGTTATCTAATTTACATGCTACAACCACCTCCAGTATTTAACTCGATAATTACAAATATTGAAACGCTTTTCACATTATTACTGCAGTAGCAACACAAAGATTATAATGCATCAAAGACTACCGTTCTTAGCGTAAGTGTATTTCAATCTGGTTCGTTGTTCTTGGAACTAAAACGATTCAAGTATATAGTTCGAGGGAAGGGTTATATTCGATGGAATCTCTATTGCAGTGGTTTAAATAAGGCAAAGGACATGCCAAATCAACTCAATTTTAAGTTGTCAACGCAAATATATTTAGTAGTATGTAGCAATCTTCTAAACTGAATACCCAGAACTATTGAGGTACTGTAGTGAGTGGCCCGAATAAGAGGGGGGACTGATATTTATTTGACTTCGGTTACGGACTGTTATATATTTTTATCCCGTCCTCCGCCACACTTCGTTACACATATATCCGGTATTGTAACTAACCCTTGAATTGAAGGTTTATTTGTCTTGTATCAAAAGCTTTAGCCATAATGCAAGGTTATCATTAGGAACGTACTTTGAAAACATAAGTACGCTTCAAAGTTTTGAACTCACCTTTATTTGGTTCTGGAGCCATTTATGCGCTACCATTAGTAATAACTGACATTTATGGACTCTACGGTTTAGGGACTCTATGCGCTTACGGACTCTTATTAGGGATACGTACTGTTATTGATTGGGACTCAAAATGTTGTACCTGGGTACCGCCTCTTATTCGGGTCACTACAGTACTGGGATAACAAATAACGATTATTAAAATTGTATCTTTTAAGCTCATATCAATTTGCTTGAGGGTCAGGGTACTTCCTTTAGAGCAACAAGTTAAAACAAGTGCTTAAGAAACGAAAATTGAGGTTCGGAACCTCAAAAAACACAAAATCGAGCTTCGGATATCCGAAATAGAAAATTTCATTTCGGATATACGGATATATACGGATATCCGGATATCCGGATATATGCGGATATCCGGATAAATATCCGGTAAGAATTGCCGGATATCCGGATATGAAAAAATATCCTATGCCCATCACTAGTCCCAACTGTCCCGTTTGTCCCAAATGTCCCATCTGTCCCAAGTGTCCCATCTGTCCCAAGTGTCCCATCTGTCCCGTTTGTCCCATCTGTCCCGTTTGTCCCAACTGTCCCATCTGTACCATTTGTCCCGATTGTCCCATCTATCCCAACAACTGTCCCATCTGTCAAATCTGTCCTAACTGTCCCACTGTCCCAATTATATTTTTTGTATGTACTCGTGGTACATTGCTGTCCCGGGAAAATGAGACAGGTACTCCTGGTACATTTCTGTCCCGGGAAAATGGGACGGCCTTTAGGGTAACATTGGCCCTTACGCGTATCAATCAGGATCGCAACGGCTAGTGGTTACTTGTTTGGTTTCCTTCAACACTATAGTAATAATTTAATAGAAGGCGACATTCCTCCACACTCTTTTATCAGTTAAATGGACAATGTCACTTTTAAAGCCGTAACAGTAGATTAAGCGCATCCCTAAGCCTAAGCCTAAGCGTTGTAAAAGCGTATTCCTAAGCAAAAAATGTAGTCTACAATGTACGCCTATTCTTTTAAAGACCCACCAGAAACCGGGACGGCCCTAAAAGTAACATGGGCCAGTTCAATTATCACTTCCTTATAAATATGCAATAGCATAAGCTTAGGTTTATACTGAGGTTCGTTATGTAGAGAGAACTGTGTGGGATATATTTTATACTGCAATCTCCGTTTGTACCGTGCCCTACATTCTGCGGTTTTATACTAGAGCGACACTTCAAAATAGTATTTTTGTAATTTGAGAAAAAATTACATGCATAAGTAACATGAGATCAGGAATGTTCATATGAAAAATATTCTTAACTGAAAACATTTCGAAAATTTTTTTTAAATAAAATGATAAAAACGTTGCAAGAAATAAAAACATTTTCGAGTTAATAATAGAACAATTGTCTTAAATTTTAGAAAATCGCGCTTACAATACTTACCTTTTGTGTGAATTATATACATGGGCACGAGATATCCGGATATGTATTCAAAATGAAATATGTATCCGGATAAACCGAGATAACCGAAATCCTATTGTGTAAAAAAATAATTTGCATTCTTTCAGCACTAAAGTAGCTGGAGCTGACGAAAAAATTCTGTATTCAAACATCAGTCAGAATATTGAGCTAATTTCTGGCGGTTTTTGTGACTACATTTAGTTTTTATTCGGTGTATATTGTTTGCAAAATTTAGAGCTGTTTGACAGGTTTTTTTCCAATCATGGTTACTGCCAGAAAAGTTTTATCATTGAAAACAAGAAAAGCGCAACCTTTATACAAAATTAAAATTTTCCTATCGCTTATAGAATTTTCATTTTTAAGCAATAGAAATTCAAAAATAAATAGTAAGTGAAAAACATGATGCAATTCAACTCAGCGCATCGTTTTTTATGCAATAACATTAAAAAATAGATTTCTAAACTGCTGAAAATACAAATTTTTTGGTTCTGCTGTACTCCATATAAAGGTCGCAAAAAGAGAAAGCATGTTACATTCGTTACCAAATCGGCCCTACCTCAATATATTAAGGCTAGAGCTGGTAATGAAGATTTGGACAAAATTAACATTGTAACAACCAATACATTCCTAGGTCACTCACACGTTACCATATGTGCACTCCGCTAATCCGTCGCCCCCGTATACTCATTCGCTTATTGCGTAACACAGTCTGTCCGAAGGGACTCCGTTAAGCGATTATACAGAGTCTGTGCGAAGGAACTTATTGTCATACACTGTACAAACAGTGTCTACATTGTCAGTACTCGCTCCGTAGGAACTACCGCCATAACAAACTATGTATGCCCTCTGCATAGTCCAAATATGCCAAAAACAGTATTGTTTTGTGCCGCCCTTGCAAACAAGTTGGTGGACAATATTTTACAGTAGCGTAGACAGTACAACATGGATGACCCCTAACCAAAATACGCCAAATGGCGAGAAACGACAGCTTTTGCAGTTCTTATAACAAGGAATCCAAATAAGTTTCCCTCAAGAATTGAGGGGTTAGACTTTAATTGATACATCAGAGGCGGAACACTTTATTTAATCTAGTTTGTACAAATGACCACAAAAAACAACACAACCTGAAACCGATTTACTCCGAAAATTAATATTTGGTCGCAGCCAGAAAAACCAGTCCACGGAAGATGCGTAACTAATCGCCTCTAGCACCTAAGTCAACAGTGTTGTTCATTCGGCTCCAGCCATCCGGCCAGGACAAAACTCAACACAAATATATCATATTCTAAAATGTGTTAGTGTTTTCCATATAAACAAAGTACAAACGTGCATTGTGCATATGTACTTAAAAATATGCAAATCACCTTGATGATAAACACAGCAAGATCAAAAATAGGTATTTAAAAATTAGGGGGGCAAATAGGGCTTATATAAGGGGGTCACTTATGCACCAACCCTCGAAAAATTTCAGTTCTTTTCCATGTGGTTGAAAGCAGAATTTTAGCAACTTTCATTTACTTTAGAAAACCAAAATTTCATTAAGTAACCTGGAATTATCGCTTTTTCCTTTTGCAAATTTGGTAAATTTGCACCCCGAAACATCAATCACTTTTAATAGACGGCCTCCAGGCCATCTCAAAAAGGCTTGCTACTTTTAGTGCGAAACTGTGAGCGGACATTTTTATACGTATATAAAAATGACTTCGTGTTTTTAAATTATCTCAAAATTATTAACCCAGTGAAAATTTTTATTTGCTTTGCAAAAAACAAAATCTACGTAATATACATATGCCAAGTCGAGTTACAAGATTACTGGTCGTCGTTTTAAATTCTGACTGCTCTTGATTTAATAATAAGACGCCAAGCTTAAATGAGTACGATGCTAATTAGTAAAAGGCTAGCTTGCAAATCTGGCAATCTGTGAAGGGAACATTTGAATTTTTCATGACACAGAACCCATGTGCTCATAAATTTCGAATTCAAAACCCCCACGATAACCGATTTTTTATCATACACCAAAAACAGTCCGAAAGTAAGTAGTTCATCAGCGATTCTAGTTGTCTGAATAATGAACAGGTTTAGTGTGGAGTTGGGGGCGAAAACCCCGTCCTGCTCAACAGGGTGCAACCGGAGGTCTGCCTCCGGCTTCGGCAGAAAATCGCCTCTGGCTCCGGTAGAATTTTTGCCGAAGGTTCCGGCAATTTCGGTAGTAAAATTTTGCGTAATTTTGCAAAATTTATCTGTTTAGCGCGTTTTGCTTTACTTTTGTCACAATTTTCAGGAAAGATTTTTTGAAATTTTGCACAAAATTAGCGTAAAACTAAATAACTTAACAACGTATTGAAGATATTGGCTAAAATTAACTAATTAACCATTTTGACTACCTAATTTCGCCTCACCTTCGGTTCACCCAAGGCTCCGGAAATTTTTCAACTCCGGTTGTACCCTGCTGCTCAGTGTTCTTTCAAAATGCGGATGGTTCAAGGAAGCCCCCCTCCCCTCAAAGAGAAAAAGCACAAAATTGATTCAAACTCTGGTTGTTGCAGAAAAAGTTTCCTCCTACATTTATGCCGTGAAATTCATAAAAATTAGGTATGCTAAACACTCAGTCATCAAACGAAAAAAATGACGCAATTCAGCTCAGCGTATCGCTTCTAAACAATACGTGACAAAATTTAGATTTCTTAAAGATACTAAATGAGAATTTTTCCATTAACTGTTGTGAATAGGTATACCAGGGTGCAACCGGAGGTGAAAAATACCGAAGTCGAAGCAGGAGCCCAACGAAACTTGTCGGAACCGGAGGTCAACGAAACTTGTCGGAACCGGAGCCGGATGTGAAGCGAAATTAGGTAGTAAACATGATGGTTAATTAGTTAATTTTACATAATATCGGCAATATGTTGTTACTAGGTTGTTTGATTTTACGCTAATTTTCTGCGAAAGTTCGGAAATTGCTTCCTGAAAATTGTGACAAAATTAAAACTAAACGCGCTAAACAGATAAATTTTGTAAATTATGCAAAATTTTACTACCGAAGTTGCCGGAACTTGCGGCAAAACTTCTACCGGAGCCGGAGCCATAGCCGGAGACCGATTTTCTGCACACTGTAAAAAAATGGTGAGTCAAATTGACTCTCTCCGATATAGGCGTTTCCTGACTACACACACTGAGTCAAATTCGACTCCGCCAGATTGAGCGATTCAGTGAATCGAATTTGACTCTGGCGGAATCAAATTTTGACAGTTTGTGTAGTCAGGAACAGCTTATTTCAGAGAGAGTCAATTTGACTCACCATTTTAGCAGTGCAGGGTGCAACCGGAATTCCGGTTCCGGTAGGAAAATCCGGTAAATTATCACTATCCGGTTCCGGTAATAAATCCGGTGTTTTTCACCGGAATTTTCCGGTCTTTTCGCTATTGAAAATTTTTGTCATTCGAAAATTTAAGAAAAATTGGCATCTGAAATGGTCTGAGCGTGTATTACCAAAAATTCCAATTCGTGTCTCATACTCAATAATTTATTGATTTTCCCGGTCCGGTTTATTTTTCACTTTCCGGTTCTGGTATATTATAATTCCGGTTGCACCTTGATTTTCTGCCGGAGTCGGAGGCAAACCTCCGGTTGTACCCTGATATTTACTCAAATTAGGGTTTAGGGACTCTATCCGCTTAAATACGCACTCTTATTCAGGATACTTAAGGACTCTTATTCGAATATACTTACGGACTCCTATTGAAACTCAAAATGGGAACTCCTCTTAAGCGTTTCACTACATTACCGAACTGGCCGATCGACACTATTTAAAACTGGAAAATTTCACTACTGAAATTGCCGAAACCTCCGGCAGAAATTATACCGTAGCATGTTCACGTTTAATCGGGGCAGGCGGCACACGGTTTGTCCCATGTTGATTCGACGTCAAAGTTAAAATTTGCTCTTATATCGGGTCAACATAAACTCGAATGTCATATGACATAAGCTTGCAAACAGGGTGCAACCGGAATTCCGGTTCTGGTAAGGAAAACCGGTATCTTTCACTATCCGGTTTCGGTAAAATCCGGTAATTAATCAGCGGAATTTTCCGGTATAGAAAATTTTGCTCATTCGAACATTTAGAAAAATTGATATATTATTCTAACTTATTTTTCTAAAAGTGCCTGAGCGTGTATTGCCAAAATTTCATATTTGTGTCATATATACTTTATATAATTGATTACGTTTCCATAGTTATTGCATTTGTTTCAGGATTTCTCATCCTTACTGGTGTGTTTACACCGTTAAAAGCGAATAAATAGCGTTAAAAATGAATTTTTTAGTAACAAAAATTGTTTGTTTTCCGGTTCCGGCATTTTTTTAAACTTTCCGGTTCCGGTATGTTGTAATTGCGGTTGCACCCTGCTTACAAACCACCGCTCTCAAATGATCAATGTATACAAGGGACGGTATGTCACGTGATACTGTTGGACATTTATGCGAATATCATATTCCAAAATTGCAACGAATATCATATGATATTCAGCAGGACAGTTTAATCTTCGAGTGCTGATAAATGAATGAAAAGTTGGACGGCAGTGACACAAATGTGCTTTAAATACCAAATACACGCCTGCAAATCGTATCCGATACAAAATCGCTGCGAACCACAGCTTCAAAATTCAAATTTCAAATACTAGTATCACATGATATGCAACAGGACAATTTGGGTATTACCTCAAGTACTTATGCAAACATTTGAAAATATGTCATACGATATTCGAAGACAATACCTTGAATATGATATTGAAGAACAAAAGGTGACCCACACATGTTAATAGCAGACAAATCTGAACTTCTAAATACGATACAGGGTCTATAAGCAGACAAAATGTTACCCAATAATAGTCAGGGTGCAACCGGTTTTATAAATACCGGAACCAGGAAGTTATAAAAATACCGGAACCGGAAAACGAAAAATATTTGTTACCGAAAAATTCATTTTTAAGCGCTATTTTATCGCTTTTAATTCTGTAAACACATCATTTAGAATGTCAAAATCCTAAAACAAATGCAGTATATACAGGCGGAAACATATGATAAATTACGGAGTTTGGCACAAATTGAAAATTTTGGCAATACACGCTCGAATAATTTTAGATAAATAATCGACCTCCGGGCCGTAATTTTTCCCTAAATGTCTCAGGGTACAAACGAATAAAGTAACGGCATTGAATAGTGTTCAAAATAACAGAAACGGAAAACAACTTTCAAAGATTTTTATTTGTTTGCCAACACAATTGAAGTATGCAAATATTCAGCGGGCTTTGTAAATTTAAAAAAATAGCGGATGCACCGAAATTTTTGAAGGTTTGGATGAATTTATATAGTATATATTTCATTTCGGACAATTGCAGCATATGCTCGCAATGAAAAATTGCGAGATAGTTACAGGATTCATATATATTCATATATACAACCAATTTTGAAGATTTTTAAAATTTTGCAAGAATTTATATAGCAATTACTTCATATCGGACAATCGCATCATGTAAAATCGCACTGCAGAGTACATTAACCAGATATCCGTTTCCTATTATACATAAGTATAAACACAACAATGCTCTTTATTCATATGTTCAAAATTCAAAATCAAGCTCAAATGCGCGCAATTTTTCTTTAGATACACAACTGTTGCAATTGTATTCAATATGAAATGAAAACGAATTTCATCCAAACTTCTAACAAATTACGGTGCATCCACTGGACCGCTATACATTTTTTAAACGTTACAAGGCGTACTGAATATTTACATGCCTCAATCTTTTATAACTTATATTAATCGTGTTCCGTTTCTGTTCCCGTTATTTCGGTCACACGTTCACGTTATTTTTTCCTACCAGTTTCGGAACAACCTGACTAGCAGCAAACACAAACCGCTCAAACATATTGCATAATATTGAATTTATTATTGATATAAACTATAACGGAAAACTGGTACACAATACCGTATATATATGTAATATAGTAGTCGTAGTGGGACTACATTTATTGAGCGAAGCTCGAACGCACGTAAGCAATTAAGCTAATATGCAAATTAGCTATTAGCTAACTATTCATTTATCGGTTTTGGATGTTTGTAAACTATTCAAATTTCTCGCACCCAAAAACCCTTCAGCCACTCTAATAATTTTTGGAATAATTTAATTTTGTTTTGTCAATTAAGCTAATATGCAAATTAGTTATCAGCCTAACTATTCAATTATCGGTTTTGGAGGTTTGTAAACAATTTATTCAGGTTCTTCGCACCCAAAAACCTTCAGTAAACGCTAATAATTATTGAAATAATTTAAAAAGTCCTAGTTTTGTCTTGTCAATTAAGCTAATATGCAAATTAGCTAACTTTTCAATTATCGGTTTTGGATGTTTGTAAACTATTTATTCAAATTCCTCGCACCAAAAAACCCTTTAGTGCTGAAATATTGCTTTTAACCTTAATAATTAGTGAAATATTGTAAAAAGTCCTAATTCAGTGTTCTAATATGCAAATTGTCTATTAGGTAACTGCTCAATTATCGGTTTTGGATGTTTGTAAACAGTCTACGCAGATTCATCGCACCCAAAAACCCTTTAATGCTAAAATTAGATTGCTTCTAACTGTAATAATTAGTAAAATATTGTGGAAAGTCCTAATTTAGGCTAAATTAATTATGCAAATTAGCCTGTAGCTAATAAACAGCTTAAAATTTTAAAACCCTAATGCGAGGTTAACACCCCAGGATAATTGGCTTTCAAACAAAAAAAGTTTATCAAAATCGGTTCAGTCGTTCCTGAGATTCTTTTCGGACGGACAGACGTCCACCTTTCGACCCCGAAGTACAAAACATAAAACGCTTCGCGACACTCCGAGTTTCGCTTTGCTCAATAATATATATCATCATGATGCGTTAATCGAAGTGCGTCATAACCAAAATTTGAAGCCAGAGCCAGGGCATAGTGAATGCAATCTAGGCAGAATTTTGGCAACCCTGATACAGTATCTGAACCAGTTTCAGCAAATAAAAGTAAGTACCAAGCAAAAACGAATCGCTTTTAGACAGACATTTCTCATTTTTGCAGCGAATACAAAAGACATAAATTTGAAATATAGAATAGCATATTTACTGAACAAACTTTTTCTAATAATTACGGTCGTAGCATGAGGAATTGGTGGTTCCTTGAAGAATAATAACAATGTGGCTTGGTATATTTCGCTTGAACAAGCGTTAGCGTTGATTCCAGCATAGCACTTACGATTTTCTTTTCCTTCACTTGCATATTCCGTATGTATATGGAACAAGAGGTTATAAAATGTGAGTTTGAAGTAAACTATATCATCATAAAGCAAGATTTATACGGCTTGTACATTGTCTTTGCGCCAGTTGGTAACATCCATGACGCCAACTGTCAATCTGGAAAGCAACAACCATGACTATAAAGCAATCTAGATTTTATTTGAAAGATATTTTTTCGCATAATTGTTACAGCTGTCCTGGACCATTAGTTTTAGTACCTGTTTGAGATGTGTAGTTAAGCGGGTGAAATATGTGTTTAGGTCAACACATATAATTTGAATAGGATGAATCGATATTAATATATATTATACATATACGATAAGTATCAAAAGATACATTGCATGACAAATATATATGAAGATAGGCGCTTAAAATTAACGTTTGCAAAATTATAAAATACCCAAACATTGATTTCGCTTTAGTTGAAAAGAAAAACTAAAATAAAACAGATTAATTCAATATATACCTATCTTTGTCTAAGTTATTTCGCGTCAGCAAAAATAAAAATTAAAATGAATTTTTGGCCGCCATGCATTGTTACTTTTGGTTCCGGATCCAATTCCGAAAATTTTGTCAAACACCGGTTCCGGTAAATTGTAATTCCGGCTGTACCTGATATATTTGCATCGTTCACCTTAATTGGTGTACGTGATGTGTATACTGACATTGGCAATTAACGAAGACTTTTGTTATTTGAAAAACACCAGCTGGCGTTGGTTAAACTTTGTATTTTTCGTAATTTATAAATATGAACAACTTAAAAATCCAAAATTTGACCACTCTGCTCAGAATTATGCTGAAAATCTAACAGTAGTTTAATTTTTTAAAGAATATACTCAGGGTTTGAAAAATCGAAGTGGATTTTTTTAATCTCAGTTGGTTCTGGTGAAAAGTTGTGTTTTCAAACGCGTTCAATAGATAAAATTTTTAACGCTAACATTTCGGACGTTGAAGAATCATAGTCACAGACGGCGTGTGAAGGTAGCAAAAACAATACTGTATATTTCAGGTAAATATTCCAATTAGGCTTCATCAAGTCATTTTTCGAAAAACATTTGGAAGCAGGGATACAGCAACTGAAGAAAAAAAATGAAAGAGACTCGTCAACCATGCTTTTGTCACTGGTGAATCCGGGAATTTACAGGAAGGAGTGCAAGCGGAATTTTATTTTCTATCATTATACAACATTTTTAGTTCGGTGAGGCATAAATATGATCCCTAGTACGCAACCAAGAGTCAAAACAAAAGTAAAACATACTACTAGAAATCTCGCGAGCGAAATGAGCGCGAAGCTATGAGCGATTTGTGGCTACTTTCAAATCAAAATTGGGGTTCTTCTGGAGTGCATAGATTTATAGCAGGGTGCAACCGGAATTCCGGTTCCGATTCCGGCAGTTTTTCACCTTCCGGTTCCGGTTCCGGTAAATTTTTACCGGATTTAAAAATTCCGGTGTTATAATTTGGCCGATTTCTTAACTTTGCTAATTTTTAAGAATCTCTTTTGAAAGCCACTTGTACTCCGAACATAAGCCATTGATGGTGGATTTCACTTCAGTCGATGATGAAAATCTAAAATACAACAAATAAAATAAATACCTATGTTCGACTAAGGTTATTTCACAAATAATAGAGCAAAAAATAAGATTAAAATGAAATTTTTGGTGAAATGCCTTTTTCACTTTCCGGTTCCGGTTCCGGTAAAATTTTCAAATTCCGGTTCCGGTTCCGGTAAATTGTAATTCCGGTTGCACCCTGATTTATAGCAAATCTGGATGGATCCTTTTGAATTTCTGTGGTTTTGAAAAAAAGCGGGCGGGCGAAAACCACCTATTTCACCCAGCCAGATACCATGAATGCATGTAATTAGGCCGATAGTTTCACTCAGTATAAGATGCGACTCAAAACGCAACAAACACAGTAAACACAACGAACATTGCAAATCAAAGGGTAGCCAAATACATCAGTTTCTGTTTCACAAATAATACTGAAAGTAGCAGTATTTTTATTATTAACAAAATTGAACGAATTGCAACAATACTTATTTCAAAACAAGAATTTTCCAAAGGCTTAATTTGTCAAAATTTAAATGATTGCGAATAATTTGCCACAAAACCGTAAAATTCCGGTTCCTGCTTTTTGCTTGTGGAACAGGAAGTTGGATATTGAATTTTGCACGAATTCCAGCCGGACCAAGAATTCAGATGGAACCATGGTATTGATTGATTAAACAGTTTGGTAGGGTACAACGCAAATGAATGTGTAATTGTGTTAAAGCACTGTAGATGCTGTTAAACGCACATTCGATAGTTAAAATATGACCTTGAAAGTAAAAAGTTGCAAAGCGCCAATTTTATCGAAATTGTGATTTTTAATCGAAACACGGCGGATATTTGCCACTGCCATTGCAATTAACAGCTCTTTAAATACATAGCTAGCTTGTCTAAATACGCAAAATACTAAGGCAGAGTACGTATTTAAGGTTCATAAATAGTAGTTTCGGCAAGATAACTACTTATTCAGACTCACACTTTTAAGAAAAAATATTAAGTATACACGAGAATATGCTAGTGCTTTAGTAGCACAAGCATAGATGTTGAATTTGTAATTTTAGACACAGTTTGATTTGATAAGAAACTTGCTGAAATTTTTTAATCAAACCGATTATATATTGCAAAAAATTTGTGACAAAAATACTCAACAGTGCTGCATTTAACATGAAAATAAGAATACCGGTTGCACACTTGTCTATACATACCAGGGATCGACCGGATATTAATTCTATATCGGAACAGGAGCCGGATAGTGAATTTTGTACCGGAGCCGGATAGTGAACTTTGTAACGGAGCCGGATGTTAACCGGATATAGGATATAAACTTGTACACTGTTGGAAATACTTGAGTCGCGCAAAAATACGGATTTAGGGTGAAACCGGAATTTGAAAAGATTACCGGAAACGGAACCGGGAAATGCAAAATAAATGCCACCGAAAAATTCATTTTATTTTTGCAATATTATTGGTGAAATAACCCTAGTTGGAGATAGGCATTCACTTATTTTATAATCGGCGATTGTCAAGGCTTGCATGCTATACTAATAAAATCTATTTAATGTTCATCGTTATTTTTTAGTAAATATGTTCATTTATACCAACCGACTTTTATTACTGGAATTTTTAATTGCGGTAAAAATTTACTGTGACCAGAAGGTGAAAAAATGCAGGAACCGGAACCGAAATTTCGGTTGCATCATAACACATACGTACGCACTTAATGTTTTTATGGCGCCACAAGTTCAGCATGTTTTTATAGCGCCACAAGTTCCGCAAAATAGTGCTTACGAGACTGTATGGCTAAATATATACAGATATACCTCAGTAGAATATTAATGAACATAATGTAACAGTTTGTACTCCGCAAGTCCCATTCGGTGGCAACATTGACGTGGATAAGGGATGGTTAACTTGAGTTACCTTGGTTTTAAACACGATAAATATTTGTGAAAATATGCATGTCGCAATTATAAATTAGTCCAAAGTGCTTGAATATCTTGTTCAAAACTAACAGTATCAGAGAACAACGCCTGCCACATACCCTCTGAATACATAAACAGTCAGACAATGCCGAAGTACAGTTATTGTAAAAATAACATCATCGGTGGGTGACATCTCTACGGTAACCAATCGCTGCTAGTCACCTCAATGACAAGGGGAATATGTATAAATATTGCCCTTTTCGAAAAAAATCCGTCGTCAGAAACAAAACGTTGTGCCAAACGCAAACAAAAATAAAGTATTGAATAAAATTACTGTTGAGCCATGTTGTAGCGTTAAATAGCGACAATTCATTTCATCAGACGTCATGTAAGATATTGAACAGTGTAACAAACGAAACGACGACTGGTGCGGCAGTCTTTCCAAAAGTTTATTCTCAAACAAAACGCGTGCAGTTTTAGTATACCACCTTCGTTGAAAAAAAGTAAGAACAAACAAAAGGATGTTGCGTTCACAGCCGGTCGTGTTGCTGAATATCAGAGACATTGCAATTATTATTTGTGAAACGTTGGTGACCAAAACTAAAAAATAGAAAAGCACTATATTGCAACCTAAACTGCAACAAAACACAGTTTATTAGAAGGTTAGTTTTAATGCCAAAATTTACGTCGAGCTTCTCGCTCGCGAGGTTTCTGGCACTATTCTAGGCGGAACCTTCGGTGTCGCACTTTCGTCACCTCCGCTAGAAATTCCTGGATACGCTAGATTTCCACAACATAAAATGCAGTTTCTTTTATTCGGGACCACACAAGCAAATAATCCGATAGGTTGATACAGGATATCGCAACCAGATACTTACATGGGTTTTTGCCGAATATTAAACAGGAACCGAAGACAGTGTCGCTAACGTCACCCAAATTACCTCTCACTTATTTGAAGTAAAATTTAAAATGAGTCACAAAACCATTCTTGCGTTTCATACCAAACTGTTACCACAAACATCAACCAACCAGAAACACAATCGTCCAGACCACTATTTCGAAACAGCAATGTATCAACAACACTGACGATCTGTAGCTGACATGGCAGGTGAATATAAAAAATGACTGCAAGTACGTACGACATGCAACGTGGCACACGAGTTGAAGTTGACAATTTTTCAAATAGTTTATAAAAGACGCCAATATACTGTCGAATATGCAACCATTGTATTGTTCATTACGATGAAGTATGTTACAAATACGGACAGTGTGTACACGTCAGTCGATGATGGTTAAGCAGTCTCAAGACGACTCTTTCGAGGTATCGGCTACTTCGCATTTTTCCTTCTTGTAATATATCACAGTGTCTAAAATCACAAACCGGACTACACTAAAATACAATTTGTTTAATGAACTTACCAAATTTATTAGTTTGCGTTCATTGGAAATTTATGAAAGTATAAGCGGAAACACAATACTGCAATGTTTCGAGCAAACAAACGCATGTAATGCAGTAATACAAAATAACCATGTGTTAATTTGGACATCTGAATAACAACAACATATTAGGCATAGACAAAAAATTGAGCTTCACAAAATAAGGACGAGTTCACATAAAAAATATCGACCCCTTTCTTGCAAACATAATACAACACTTACCATCGTCCTTTCTGAAATCAGTCCATGCTGAAAATAATACAGAATAATTGCCAATATACGCATAATTACGCAGTCACAGTGGGACTACATGTATTGAGCGAAGCTCGAACAGACGTAAGCAGTTAAGCTAATATGCAAATTATCTATTAGCTGACTACTCAATTATCGGTTTTAGACGTCTGTAAACAATTTAATCAAATTCCTCGCACCAAAAAACCTTCAGTAAACCCTAATAATTATTGAAATAATTTAAAAAGTCGTAATTTTGTCTTGTCAATCGAGCTAATATAGAAATTAGCTATTAGTCAATTATTCAATAAATTATCGGTTTTCGAGGTTTGTAAATAATTTATTCTGACTCCTCGCACCAAAAACCCTTTATTGCTGAAATTAGATTGCTTGTAACCCTAATAATTAGTGAAATATTGTAAAAAGTCCTAATTTAGGCTTATCAATTATGCTTATATGCAAATTATCTATTAGCTAACTACCCAATTATCGGTTTTGGAGGTTTGTAAACAATTTATTCAAATTCCTCGCACCAAAAAAACTTTAGTGTTGAAATTAGATTGTTTGTAACTGTAATTAATTAAAATAATGTAAAAAAAGTCCTAATTTAGGCTTTACTAATAATGCAAACGGTTCAGTGGTTCCTCAGATTCTTTTCGGACGGACAGATGGACATAAGGACGTACGCCCACCTTTTGATCCCAGAGTACAAAGCATAAAACGCTTCGCGAATCTTCGAGGTTCGCTCGGAGTTTAGCTTCGCTCAACAACTCAACAAAAAATCCGAGCCGAAAATATATGAAAATCCGCTGCTAACAAAATAAAAGAACTCGTCCCTGATCTAAGCAAAAAGCCTATCTCCTGTAAACACTCAGATTCGGTCTAGGAGGCCTAAATCACTGCTTAGGCATCAAAGATCCATGTGAGCAAAAGGCACATTTCTATCTTGCCAAACTTAAGAACAAATGAAATATTTGTAAAGGGCTCCGATTATAGAAAGAGCAAGCAAAGGTCCTAATACCGTATGTGTTTTGCAATCACGTAAAAAGTTTTTAGACGCTGATCAGATCAAAGGGTATATCGAGATATACCCTTTGTTATTTTGAGTTTTTCCACATAAGCAAAACGCATATTATGTCGCTATCCGTAAATACTGCAATTAACTGTAACTCCTTTTCTTAGCGTATTTCAGCCACCAAGCGTTAGCAATAACTTCCATGTCTTTATACTAGAACCATAAATCCAGTCTCTTAACCAGCTTATACGTAGACAAAAACTATGCTTTTTGATTGCTAAGTTGTTTCCAGTTCTGGTTTCAACCGGTAAACGAAATGTTAATCTGCTTAGAAATTACGCTTACACCTTACCGCATACATTTCAAAAATAGAAGATACGTAACGATAAAAATTTGATTACATTGAAGTTTATAAAATACACAACTAACCTTTTCCCACAAAACTGATCATAGATCGGTACACAGGGTCTGTAGAGCCCACATTTTGCGGCGGCATACTGCCCTGACTCACTGAACATAACATATTTGTTCCATGAAGGCTGTTATTCACTAAATTGTACTTAGTTGCGCAATAACTGGTACGAGCTTTTGCGTCGGGGCTGGAAAACCTTGAGCTGCTCGTATTGTTATTTGAATCAGCTATTGAATGAAAAGGAATTGTTGTTGCTGATAATACAGTCGTTGCTTTTGTTGACGATAATCCAATGCCTCCACTACCCGTTGGCGATAAGCGTTGATTGGTTGCATTGTTATCATAGTTACCCGCAACTCCGATGCCGAAACCAGACTTAGATGAGTCATTGGACGTACGTTTTGCGCAGCTATTTGAAACAGATGGCAATAGCGTTGCCAAACTGGCGGTTTTAACATTGGCACTAATTGAATTGTTCGCAGGCAATTGCTCTGTGACCACGCAGGAGATAATTTTATCATGCGAAAACGAATTTAGAATATCACTATTAATCATTTCACTTGCCGTGTTGCTAGTTGTAGTTGTGATAACAGTTTCATCCACACAGCTACCCTCAACATAGTCTGTGTTATCATGCAAACTCAAATCTGCTTTATCGCACCTGCCAACAGCTTTTCGCACAACAGCAACGCTATCTTTATTATCTGGCCTAGGCGAATGACTAGTTTCACAACTATCAGGTGTTCTGGCTACAGTGTTAGTTGCAGTCGTTGTTAGAGCAACGCACTCTTTGTTTTCATCCTCTACTTCTTTATCACATAGCGAATCGCTTATCGCTGTCGCGGATTTGTTCACAGTTGACGTTAGCGCATTTGTGTCGCGCATATTTTTCGTAGTTGCAGTAGCCGGTATCGGCAACACAACATCGTCAAAACCGAACGAAATCCCCATTAAAGCTGCTGGATTGTACGTGGTTTTTGGCTCATCTAAAAATTCGACAGGTGCAATTGTGTTTACTTTTGATGCAGCGTTTTGTTTCGATGTTTTATGTTGCTTGTGTTGTTGTTTCTGTTGTTGTTGTTGGTAAAAAACTTGTTCAAAAGACTGTCCATAACGAGCTTCATTTGAGTTATATGATGCTGCTGTCCTACCAGCTTGATAACCTTTAAAGTTATTACCCTCCGGTCTGGTTAAACTTCTGTGACTGTTTGGGGTAATTTTTTCTTGCTTGAGACTAGTTGGCTGGTCACCCGTTGCCTTTATCGAGAGGTTGTTTAAACACCGATTTGTTTTATTAGTGTTGCTGACACTACTGCTTTTGTTACAACCATCGCCAATTGCTGGAGGTTTCGATTTAACTGAACCACTCGTGGCTATTTGTTCCTCCGGCGACTTACTATTATCACCATCGACAACTGTTGTGTTACTATCTTGAACAACAACAGAAACATGTGATTTTACTGCGGGCGTGTTTTGTTTACATGTTTCGCCACATATACTACTAGCTGCCGTATCATACAGCAATTGCCGCTGGCTATCATCATAACCTGTAACAGGAGATGACTCAGAATCCTGACTAACGGGCTGTTTTATATCCGCAGCGACTGTTCTAACATCTTGTTGGCTTTTTTGTTGTTGCTGGTTAGAATAATTAGCAAGAGCAGGCTGTTGCGCCCCAACAGAACGATTGCGTTCGATTAAATACTTGTTTGAATTAATCGCCGTACTGTCAGATGGTAACACTGACACATGTGAAGAAACATTTGGTTGGTGCAGCTGTTGCGCTTGAGCAATACTATTACTGCGCTGTGGCGCGATTGCAGAGATAGCGACGGTACCACTGTTGCATGCTACAACACAACTAGTGACAGCACCTGTCGACGGCGCTACTGTTGCAGCAACAAAATGTTGTTGATGCATCACATCATTAGGAAGGAAATGTGGTTTCTGCTGTTGTTGTTGTTGATGATGATGTTGTTGCAGCATCATCACAACATTGGCTGCTGCTGCTGCAGTACTTCCAGTAGATGCAGCAGCACAAGGTTGCGGATGATGAAACAGTGGTGGTGGAGGAACAGAGCAAGAGTACGGTTGAGGTAATATTGTTGCTGCTGCAGCAGCTGCCATCGGATGTGGATGGCGTTGTTGTTGTTGTTGTTGCTGCTGCTGCTGTTGTGCAGCAGCAACAACCGCTGCAGCAGCAGAAGCGTGCTGTATTTGATGATGTGGCGTATTACTGGCAAAGAACGATGGTGGTGGAGGTGGTGGAGGAGGGGGTGGTGGACCGCTTGGCGCAATAGATGATGCAGCTACAGCAGCGGCTGCTGCGGCTACCAACTGAGAATGATGATGTGTTGGTAGTGGACCAGCTCCAGCTGTTGGTATACCACCAGATCGCGGTGTCGTTGTTGTAACAAATGTTGATTGTTGTTGTGCGGCTGCAGCAGCCAGCAACGCTGCAGCAGCAGCGTGATGCGGTGGCGCTATACCAGCTGCGGCTGCAGCCATAGCATGATGTACTGGCAACGGAGGTGCGGCGGCTGTAGTATGATGCGCGGGGTGTAATTGGATTGCAGTTGCAACTGCGGCTGGATTTGGTTGCCGCATTGCTTGTTTTTGTTGATTCGGATCTTGTATCAGTGTAGCTGACGACGTTGTTGGAAAAAAGACAGTCGGAATTGAACCAGGATGCAAATGTGCTGAAGAGCACGCAATGCTGGCAGCAGCAGCACCTGAACTGGCTGATGTCGATACGGCGATTAATGTAGGAAGTAAATTGGGACCAGACCCAGAAGAAAGCGACGCAACACAATTTGGCGTGACAAATCCTGACGGAGCCACCGTCGCAAGGCTGTTTGCTAACCCTGATGGTGTGATACCGGTTGATTGTTGCATCAGAAATATGCGTTGATGTTGCAGCTGTTGTTGTTGTTCTTGTTCTTGTTGAAGCTGGGGCTGTTGTAATATGAGTTGTGTGCTTTCATCGTTTTTTAACGTCACACTGTCCTGCTTAGGCGAAGGAGAAGAGTTAAGCGTCACATGCTCAGATTGTGCGACGGAAGCTATAGTACTTGTGTTTGCATCAGCTTCTTGCGAACCCAATAAATTCTGACAGCCGATCGTTGGCTTATCTTGTTGTTTAGCGTTACGAGAAGAGCTAAGGTTCGGAGAAATCACAAATTTGTTTGCATCAGTATTAGCGCTTGCTTCCGAGATATTTGCCGGCACTTTAGGACTCGTGACCACGATTGCATTACTACTGTACGATTTTGAGATTTTTCCACCTACCCGATACGTATCACTACCTGGATCAGTTATAACGCTCGCTGCAATATCGCTTAAATCACCTGAAATCGGACGGCTAACCAACGAACTATTGTCAATTTCGCAATGACGACGAACTGCATCGTTGCAGCTTTTTCTAGTAGCAACGGCTTCTTGCGTATCATGCGCCCGGTAAGATCGATTCTGTGTCCCGCCGGTGGTTCCTAATCCTGAAGTGGTCTCCGTAAATGTTGCAGTAACACTAGCGGCATAGCTGCGCGTTCTTGGCAAATGAACAGTGATCGCTGCCGTCTGAGATTTCGCATTCGTAACTGCATCAGCGAGATGGCGTTGTTCAGAATTAGCGTCATCAACACAGATGTCTCCACGATTCGATACATCTTGATTCTCGGTTGTAGCATAATCAAGTGACGAGCTACTTGCGCGCTGACATCGGTTGCGCACGAAGCTAGTGCCCGAAATTCTATCGTCCATCGTTGCTGTACTAACACGATTCAAACCAGCAGAGTTTCCTATTGCAACTTGCGCTGGTAACGGCCTCTTACTGAAAGTAAAGGAGTCATCGGCACAAACATCGTTATCCTCACCGCCTGAATCTGACGGCTTAAACGATGGAAAATCAGATTCCAGCGCAATGAATGACGTTGACCGATGCAAATCTGGCGACGAAGCGCCTGTCTTATTCGACGCGCTAGCACTAACGGCAATACCTCGACGACCACCGGACAAAGTGCTACCGTTTTTTCGACTTCCGCCGCGAACAACATTGTTTGTCACCGTCGCTATTCGAGTCGACCACCATCTATTCTGTGGTGTTGCGACAGTAGTCGACGGAGAACTCTGACGATACCAGGAAGACGTTGCAGTCATGGTTGTCCGCAGTGAAGATGACACCGGCTGTTGAGGTTGGTCAGCAACAGGCATGTTGTCGCAGTAGTAGTAGCGACCACCACCGCGCTGTAAACGATCAACATCATCATCTGTACTGCTGTAAAGTCCGGTCGTTGTTGATGGCAACTTAGGTGAGATGTAGTTATCACTTCCAATCCCTAATGCATCACTAACTGCTCGCGTCGGCGAATTAGAACGTGAAGTGTGCAGTGATGTGCTTTGACGAGTTGGACCTCCTTGTTTACCGGTCGCGCGTTTTCTTTCACTGTCGCCAAAGCCATCACTGCTTCTCCCACCACACTTCATCGCCTCCGATATATAATCGCTGAGCGACGGAGGCGACTGAATACGGCGATTAAAGTAACGCGGTGCCGAAGTATTACTGGTGGTTGCAGTTAGACCTTCACTACCTGACGCCGCTGTGGCGGCCAAACCAAGCGTCGCATCTGTATCGTACAACTGGCCAACTGCGTTCTGCTTTAGCTGCTGCTGTTGTGGTTGCTGCTGCTGCTGCTTCTGTGTTAGCTGCTGTTTCTGATTTGCAATTGATGCGTAACTAGGCTTTATTGTTGGGCTTGGGCCTAACCCGCGACTGTCCGTAGCTGTAATCTGCAGCAAATGAGCAGCTGCGTTGCGTGGATTGATCGCTGCATTCACGTGATCCATGTCGCCACATTCGCTTGTCGTTGTCGTGGACACGCTACCGACGTGTCTATCTGTAAAAGCGTAAACAACACGAAGGTACAATTTCTAAATTCAAAATCGCGCCATTTTAAAAAGAACCCCGCATAATTTTAGAAAAAGATAAACCGTCAAAATAAGATGCGGTTTTGAAGAAATTGAATCCTAAACGTTTAGGAAGCACCTGTTTGCATTTTTCAAAGACGGGACTGTTTTTGGAAACGATTCAGCATACGGGCTTCTCGAACTCATCCATACCTACTTCAATGAATCAAAAAAATTGATGAAGCCATCATACACAGTTTCTGTTGTTTTCGCAAAATTTGAGGATTAAATAGCTGGAAATTCGCTTAAACAATTTTTTGCCAAGTTTTCTAAAAAGTCCAACAGTAATTCGGTGACAAAAATTATTCTCAAATTCCGGTTCCTGTTCCTGGAAGAGATTCAACTGTTACAGCAAAATTTAGTTCTTGTTGGAACCCTGGTATCTATGCAAACTACCATGAAACTGATTGTTTTACTTTTACGTGTTTTTGCTGTCATACGAGTAATGTAAATGTTTGTATGTGTCCGCGTATGTTCACAATCATTATTGGGTTACAATAACGCTAGAAAACCTAGACCTGTGCTATTTCGCGGGAGTAGCAGTATATCTCACTTAAAAGGAACATGGATCAAAAAAATATTGCAACTGAACGCAACGCTACAACATAGAATAATGGAATAGGATCGTTGTGAAAGTGCTAAAAATGCATCGGCGTGAGGTGTTAAGCTTTGTCACATAAACACTTTAGATACCTTAAACCACAGAAGGAAGAAAAGATTTGAATTCAATACCCAGCTCCGGCTGGACATTATATTAACCGGCTCCGGCATTTTTGGAAAAAAATTAAATTCCTGTTTCTGTTCCAGCAAAACTAAGTTTCTGATGGAATCCAAATATGTACAATATTTTAATCTATGCAAAGAGATTTTCGAGGTCAAGGCGGATCGGTTACGGAATCAGTGAAATCAAAAATAATTACATGTGAGCGTGCGGTTACTCATACGTACCAGATGGACAATAATCGGTGGTTTTCGACATGGGCGATACCAAATACTTTGACGATAATTCGGACGGTGGCTGACGGATGTTGAGAGCATAGTTTGCGTCATCGTACGAATAATGATGGCTTGCCGGCGTGCTAACGTTTCTCTTTGTTGTTTTTATTGTTGTTTTGCGTTGAAACCGTTCAACATTACCATCGAACGTCATGTACGAATGCTGGCCAATTCCTGCAGAATCATTACCACCAGAGAAGTTCGGTGCTGCTGGCAACAACAAACGTCTGTTGGCGTCACTGCTACTTTCATTACAGCCAACCGTATCATCAGTATCGCCAAAAAAAGGCGGTGGTTCATTCAATTCTGATCCTGCCAACTCCGGATAACCGGCCGCATCCGGCTCAATGAGTGGTGGCATACTGCCGCGTTGCTTTCCCCGAAGATCTTCGGCAGAACTGTGGCGCTGAAGCGGATGTTCGCGGTGATAACTGTGGCGATGAGTATGATAATGTTGTTGCACTGACGTAGGGGCAGTCTCTGACTCAGACGAATACATTTTAAATTCGTCAGCAGCCACAGCAGCAGAAGCAGGGGTTATATGTTGAAAAATAGTGTTGCCCCGGCCAGTCGATCTAAGCATATCTGGCTGTTGTGATACTGTGGTCATATGTGATGTTGTCGATGTCTGTGGTGGCGGTGTTGACGCACGTTGTCGTCTTCGATGTGGACAAATCGAAAAGTTCTGCTGATGTTGTTGGTTGTGGCGGTGGTAGTAATTGTGCGGTTGTGGAAGATGACGATAATGTTGAAAATGATGTGAAATCTTATTTGATGACTGCGATGGAAAACCTGATGTTATTGATGCCGCCGGATGAGTACGTGTTGTAGTAGACGCCGCAGTGCTAATTCCTCCGACGGCGCGTTGTTTCTTCGCTTTTCTACTTGTCACCGGAATAAACTCCGACTCCGAACTCGCTACCATCGCACTACATGCAGGTAATGAATCCGAAGTGACCTGCTCCGCAGCAGCATACGATTCTATATCTAAAATGAAAAACTAATAGTATTTTAGGAACATAAAACATGTATTGCTGGCTATTTATAAAATAAAAAAGTACCTTTCTTTGCTGTACCAATCAGCGAGGAGATGTCTAAAATTACACAGGGGATCAAGATTCAGTTACATATTATCCGAAACATAAACAAGCACCATACAAACTACTATTACACATTTGAATAAAATTCATTACCAAGCAACTCAGATTGAACAGCTTCGCCTTCGTGTTGTTTAACTGTCGCAGTGAAGCTACCAGCAGGCGCCGAGTGGCACATACTTAGAGGATTTACATTGTTACTGTTATTATCACTACGTTCGGTTTCGTATTTGCTTGTATTTCTTCTGTTTGATGCTGAAAAATTGTGATTTTCGTAATCACTCTCGGGTTCTTTATTGGATACGTCAAGTTGCAGCGGTTGCATCAAGCGGTCTTTTGTCCCCGGTGCCATGAAATCAACAGACTCGCCCATTGTGCTACCTATAATGTCGTCATTGGGCGGCAGACTGGTTTTTCGAATAGCATTTCTTTTCGGCACCGAATGCTCGATATCGTTAGTTGTACTGGATGTCGCCACTCTCGACGGCTTGTTTTTTCGACTAGCTACTGACATTTTTGCCGGCATGCTGTCACAAACATCAACAGGCTTTAATGCAGAGCCACGAAGCGGCGGTTCACTAGAAGAGTCGAAACAACTGCGCGATGCTGCTGACTTCATTACCAGCAATTCCTGTTCCACCACAGTTCCCGAGTGTGGTTCTTGTTGCAGTGGGCTGAATCTGCTGTTGGCGGCAATTTTGATGCTATTGCTGGCAGTAGGCCTGTTGCTTTTACAGTAGCTGCTGTGTTCGCTAACATCGGCCGTACCATCGAACCCACTATCATCGGTGACTGCTGGTGTCACTATTGTCGTATCGACGACCACATCATCTGTTGCGTCATCAAAATCATCATCATCATCATCATCATCGCTAATGAGTGTTTCTTTCATATTGCCGTATTGGTTTTTGTTATTATCTTTTTGTTCATCCTCGACGTGGTCAATACTGCTATAGTTACAATCACGGCTTCCAAGTGCACTTCGAAAATTTGGTGGTGACGCCGCATCAGACGACAATCGGCAATGCTTTTGCTGTTGTAGTTGCTGTTGTAGTAGTAGTTGTTGTTGTTGTCGCTGTTGATTTTCGTGCTGTGAAACTGGTGATTTCACCGATGCTGCTGCTGTTGTACAACCGTCGTCTTCAAAATACAAACTGTCCGATCTACAGTTTCGACGTGTTGCTGTAGTTGCTGTTACACTGTTGGGATTATCATCCACATATTCATTATCATTACCGTCATTATCTTCGCCTTCTTCTGACAAATACGCTTCTGGATCACCTACACTGTACGCTTTTTGCCAACTACTGACACCGCTACTAGATGATTTGTTGTTGCTACCGACACCGTTGCCACTTCCAATATTGCGTTGCTTCTGCAATTCTGTATGCCTTCTTGCATTGTTGCTGTTGTTGTTGCGCTGCGTTATCTTTCGATGCTTAGTACCGCTCGTGACATTGCACGCACGTGCGGCCGCGGTCGTTATGCCAATAGTTGAATTGTCATCATTGTGGTAAGGCGACAATTCTAACGTGACTCCAACGACTGGGCCATCATTAGCGATGGTAAATGGTGACGTTGTTGTTTGCGTTGTACAAGCAGGTTCACTAGACGCCGATAACGGTGATACTGGTGACATTTCGGCAGCTACATTTCCGTTTCCACCGCCATCGATTGCGTTGACACTACTTGACGCAGTTGAATTCAAAACGGACGAAGTAGCCGTTGCAGTTGTAGTCGATATGGTTTGCATACTGCCGCCACCTGAGTTCGGCCGCCCGGCAACCGAAGTTTTGCCGTTTATATTGTATTTCTCTGCTTTAGATTTGCTGCAATTTTCATCTGCGACAACTGAAATACATATTGGGTACACAAGCTTTATCACATTTATATACACCTTGTTTCGAAACTTATTGTTGCAAATGTCTTACTCAACGCCACCACTCTTCTGTATAAGCATAATTTAATTCTGAAGAAAAGGAAAAAGACAAACGCTAAAATGACAAATGAACTTATAGCATTAGTAACTAATTATATGGCCACTACTTACCATCAAAACTATCTTCGGACTGTGTACGACCTTTATATCCTTTGCTTTTACGATTAGAATTTCCCGGTCGACTTCCACGTTTCGCGCTGTTACCAGTGTCGCTACCGGGCGTTTCTACTGACTCCTGAAGGCCTGGCGTGGTTCCACCACCACCACCACCCGCTTTTTTCGTTTTACTTCCTTTCCCGACGTTTTTCTCCACGGAGTTAACTGTTCCAGATCCAGTGCTTGTGCGCGGGTTTGTAACTTGTTGATTTTGATGTGCTTTTGCAGCCTTTTTTGATGATTTCTTACTAGTGACTGTTGCACCCGATCCGTTTCCATGATTGCTTATCGCTGCTCCAGCGCTTGAAACAGTAGTTGAGGTTGACGTAGTATTGCTGCCTTCAATATATTCGAGCAAACTGTCCAAGCTTTGGTGACCGCGAAATCCGTTAATCTGCAATTAGGCAAACAATTAAAATGTATCAAGCTTAAGGCTAAGACAAGTAATGGTTGTTTGGAAAGGTTAAATAAATTTTCATGCATTATCTCATTCACAATGAATAATACGATGCTTATCGGCAACCACAGGGAAACGATTATAAAGTATGCGAAAAGACAATTCAGATATTAATTTTACACCTACCGCTCGGCGATAACACGGGAAATATGTAAATAAAATATAGTTTTAGCAAAATACTTAAAAAGCTCTGAAACCAGTTTTTGAATTTGGAAACGCAGCTTTGATTAACAATTCGAAATTGCCGAAAACGAAAGCTATCTATCAAACTCGTTTTTTGAAACAAGAACGTTGGTTTAACAGAGTGAACTGTGAAAAATAGACACCTTTTCAGACGGCTGTTCGTTTTTAATCGAGCGCGGCACATCCGATCGTCGTCGCTTATTGGTACCGCTAAACTTGCGTGACCCAACAGTACTGCCGTTGAAAACAGGATTCAACACTGGTGGAGAGGCGGCGTCGAAAGTTGCAGCTTGATTTCTTCGACCACCAGTTCCGCTCCCGACGTGTCGCAACCGCGACTGCACATCAGCAGCGGTCGGAGTTGTGCCTATGCCATAATTGCCTGCACTAACAACAGGAGGCACTGAATGTAGCAACTGTAACGGTGGAGGGCTGTGCCGTCCGTAGCTGTAGTGATTTGAAATGCAGGCATCACTATCCGCTACAGTATTAAAAGGCAAATCGCTGCTCGTATTCAATTGAAGGACACCACCAGCATCCTGGCTGCCATGGACTGAATACCGTGCATGGCCGTCGTTGCTATTCGCGTTTGCATGTGACATCACTGCAACAGACGATGCACGATATGGTCCCAATTCACGTGAATTGGACAATTCGACATTGGGCGGTGCCATCATCAACGATGCATCGTCATTGAGGTTGCTGTTGCCACTAGCTGCCGCAGCTGCTGCAAGCTCGTAACCCGCAGATCGATTTGTTTTCTTTTTCGATCGTTTCGAGCGTGTTCCGGCATGAGTATCAGAGACCACAGGAGAAGCGACTCGGCCACCACTAGTCAATTCAGACATTTCAATGTCGCGATTGCAGTCACCACCGCGGTTTACATAACCAAACTGATTGTTAGTAGCGGCCGATGACAAGACATGATTGCGGGTGCCGCCAAACTCTGCTGACGACAATAATTCACCCACATTCATCAGTCGTGTTGTTTGACGCTGATCGCTTGCGGAAGCGCTGAAAGGCATATATGGTGTTATGAACATAAAGTTTTTGTTACAAGCAATAACGCGCAGGAAACTCTGTGCAAGCAATTTTCAAACATTCATCTTTCATTTTTTGTGAACTGTACAAGGTTGGAACAACGTTTGGCTCAAAAACAAAGTATCCATCTAAATTCAACGTTGAATTGTTGCATTTGGATAACTGCCAAATGCAAATACACAAAAAAAATTACGTACATTGCTGCCGAATAAGTGTCAGATAAGGCTGAATAACTGTTTGTACTACCATGCATAGTTGCTGAACCGCACGCGGTTTGACTGTTCAAACCTATAATTAAGAATAATATAAATTAAACTAACCTATTCAATAAATGAACTGATAGATAAGTTACGTCTAATCGTTGGATGACAATCCACCAGTTCGAGCAAAAACATACCGCTGGGCGTAACGGACAGCGCTACGTTTATGTACTGTTCCTATGAACATGTTCAGGTAAAAACTGATCAACTTTTCCTATAGTCATAAAACGCTGTATATGCATAAACTACATATTCGGAACGTAGTAAATATAACTAGGCTTGGATGAGCTTTTAAAAACTGGTTTCAGTTAGTATATATCTCTCCTCGACACTGATGCTAACAATTGTTGGTTGTGTGATAAAAAATCTCAAAACCGATACCATCTGCTTTGTTGTCGCGTGCCATGCTATTGGCGCTACGACAATCCAAACGAACAAACGTGTTCCGAAATCCACCGCTACGATTCTCACACTTGATCTGTCGCTTCTCCGGGGGCCCTCCGAGACCAGCTGCGTCGCTTGGATCTGCGCCATCGTCAATAAACGGAAGAGCGGTATCAGAACGACCGTTATGGTTGTGATCTATTTCATGATCGAAAAAATTATTAACGTGTACATAAACAGATTACTATTTTACAACACTGAACTTGAATTTAAAATGATCCTTTTGGATCAAACTCTAAAAAGAAGAATCATACATGTTCACGCTACCTTTTCGCGTTAAGTTAACTGAAACCGATTTTCCTCAGCCGCAAAACAATCATATTGAAAATCAGTAAAATTCCGTTGCTCTGTGAAAATAAATGAAAATTCGTAATTTATACGTAGTAGTCAAAGTCTAGGCAAGATCTGCAAAGCTAACATCGCAAAGCAAGCGTACGTATGAGGCAAGGGTTTCCTGTAGTTTCTAAATATATTGTAAAAGTTTCAGATGTTGGCAAAAAACTGAAAAATTTATGTATCTTATGCATTCTCTCACATTAACATAACTTGTAGATTAGTGTTAACTGCGTAACTGTAAAATAACATAATCAATTACGATACAAAAACAAACACATTTATTTCATGTTGGAATGATGCCCAAAATACGTACGTTTGGCGTCCCATCTTTAATAATGTAGATAGTTAGATAGATATACGTAAAACATACGTAAAGTTCACTGAATTGCAACTATTACCCACCATCAATTGCAACCACAACTTCATCGTTTTTGCGTCGCAGCCGATCATCATCAGCATGATTCGCTGTTAGTGTTGATGCCGCGATTGTGCATGGCGCCAAAACCGAGAATGATCCGATCGACGCCAAAGTTGAATCGCTCATATCGCGGTGACGGCTTTGATATTGTTGTTGCAGCGCGGCTGCAGCAGCACTACCACCGCCTTTTAACATCATACGATGCGGTGCATGATGTTGTTGTAAATACTTTTTTGTAGCCGTATAATTTGTATCTAGCATTCGCGCAGTTGTGCTTGTGCTACCGCCGCTGCCACTGCCCCCGCTACTACAGCTGTTACTGTACGAAGTTGCACAGTAATTCCATGACGGCGAAGAGGCGCCAGCAACCGAATACGTAGTCGCCGTTGTTGCGGTATTTGCAGCTAACATACTGATTGTGTTGCTACTATTTTTATTGGCGTTGACCGAGTGGTTACCGACATTATCAACTACTAGACTGCTTCTATTCGCACTCCACGCCTGTAAAGTGTCTCTGCCTGTCGCAGTACTACCATGAGAAAACAGTTTACTCGGAGTGCCCGCGCTACTACAGCTAATGTTGTTCGTGCGTCGATTAGAGTGCGACGCTGACGTCTGTCGCAAATGCCCGTCAATCACAGTTCCAAGTATAGGCTTTGGCATCTATGAAGAAACGCATGCCCCTAGTTAGTCCCTCAATTTACTACAGCATTACAATGCGAAATTTCAATCACTTACGTATTGTATTTCTGTGCTCATATTAAAAACATTTAACAGCGGGTTGCGTAACAATTGAGTGCAAATTTCATTTGCCTACTTTTAAGGACCGAAAGACCACTTAATCCTATGAATTTGTGTTAAGAAAAAACATTTACCTTGGTGTTAAGCAACAGCTGAAAGAAAATTTTATTCACGAAGTTTTCGTGGCTCGAAACGCTGCTTAATCCTATATATCCCAATGTGTTCTGTTGGTTCACCAAAATACGAAAAGTAAAAAAACTTCAATGTCCAAAGAATAGCCCGTTTATTTTGGCAGGCTTAATTTATGTGGTCCAGAATATAACAGTTTGGTAACCTTTCAAAATAAAAATTGTTAGCCCATTACACCAAAGATGTGCGGTCCCTGGGTAGCCTCGGGATTTCGTTGGTTTCGGTCTCCGGTAGCCTCGGAATTTGGTTGGTTTCGGTCTCAGTCTCGCGTTTTTAAATCTCGGTGGTTTGCAAGTCCAGATTACAGAGGAAAAAAGCGATAAGCGAGTTTTTACTTCTTTCTCCTCAACGTTCACAGTAATAAACATAATTGGTATTAGCCGAACTAGTTTGTGTTAAGGAAAGGACGTAGCAATGTTTTGCTCGTGTTTTAGACTAAATTTATATACGACACCATTTAAAATTGGGTACTTGCCTACTTCTGACCTGGGTTAGGTTTCTCTTCAGTTTAGACATGGGCGTGGAGAAGTAAACAAGTAGATATAATTGTACAGCACTAGCAAAGTGAATGAGCTTTGTACAGAGTTGATCACCAAGTAATATTTTCATTAATATCGGCACTGAGGGTCGCATATAATCCACTTAGGTTTATTTTCATATGTGTGCAGCGTCCGTTATAATTGAAGTTGGTGATAGTTTTGTGAAAGTTTTTAATAATTGCCTTTGTGCCACCACTCTAAGCGTTCAAAATATTCAAAACTTTTGTTAAAAAACTTATTGTTACCTTCGGTAACGGCTAAAAATTGATCGTGATCGATACCAAAATTCTCGGTCTCGATATGTTAGGTCTCGCTCTCAATTTTTTTGACCGAAATCGCCCATTCCTGATGTGTTGGCTTCTCCACAGCTTGAAATTTTCCGCCGGGGGAGCGTTTCCTGGGGGGCAGCTGATTTTGCTAGAGGGCAGTTTTCCTGGGGGCCCCCCAGATGATCTGGGGGGTCCTGGGGGGCAGGCTTAAAATTTTGCAAACCGACTTTTTGGACCATTTTTATCATTCTAGACCGTGTTCCCAACTCAACGTAAGATTACTCATCGCTCAACATGACAAAAATTTCTCGCAAACGCAAATAACAATAATTTTAACTAATATTACGTATATACTGACAACTTAACCAGAAGTTGAAAGAAGCACAATTATATAAAATATAGATAATCTATAATTGAAACTGTGTAATATATATTTTGTATATTAGTCACAGCTTCAATTTATCATAAGGCTCGGGCGGGTTGAACTTGCTGCTGCAAGGTACTTTCGAATGCTGTATGCCCTGAAACGGTCTTTACATAATTGTGCTTTTTCAGTTCATTATTGAATTGTATTAGTTATTACGGGTATTTGTAACGCTATTAAAAATTATGAGTACTCAGCGTAATATAAAATCATATTTTGCCGAATGTCCGCCTCAAAAGATGTCCAGGTCTTTACGTTTTAACATTGAAAATTTTTGACCTAGAAAAGTCCTGGGGGCCCCCCAGCAAAAAAATTTGCTGGGGGGTATTTTGCAGGGGGCGGCCGAAAATTCGCCGGGGGGTCTTTCCTGGGAGCGGCAAAATTTTCGCCGGGGGGAAAATGAAAATTTCGAAAAGTGCTGGGGGGCCCCCGCCCCCCCGCTGTGGAGAAGCCAGAATTGTGCGTAGGTTGGTACTATATACTGATTAGCACACAGGAATAAACAGTCGAGAGTTATAGCAGTGATCAATTTTTACATGACATTTTTGAATGTTTGTCACGAAACATTGAATCAACTAAAAAACAAAAAATGACAATAAGAAACTTTTCAAAACAATGTTTCTTATAATCATTCAAAGCTTAATTTAGAAGTTAGTTAGTGTTTTGAACCACAATTCAGTTGGGTCACGGTATGCAAAATGACGTGTCCCAGGTGGTATGGAGACTGCCTGTCCACAAGGATGTCTACTTTGCCGAAGTGTAAAGACGTCCAAAATCCCATTATGCTGCAACAGAAGATACGATGCGGGTTTTTCGATGCAGGCCCTGGTAATCGGGCGTTCTGGGGTCTGCTACTTATAATCGCCGGCGACGTTCATCCGAATCCAGGACCCAGGTGGACAGCGACAAAAAAGACTAAGCGAGAAAGCAAAGACAAATGCGGAAACGGCGGAGAAATCGTAAATTATGGTGTCTACGCCGTGGCGTGCAAAGGCAAATGTGGTTTATGGTTCCATCAGAAGTGCTCTGGGTTGAAAGCTAAAGAGATTACGGGGGCTATTGAAGCGGAGTGGACATGCAGCGTGTGCACAGCCAAGTTGGCTGAGCCAAAAGATTGGAAGAGGAAGGACAAGGCCCCAAACAGCGGTGGTTTTATCAAGGTGCTCCAATGGAACACCAATGGGTTAAGCAAACAAATCGTGGTGGAAATAGAAGGGCTTGCGGCAGAGCACAAGATTGACGTTATCATGCTCCAAGAAAGCAAGCTAAGTATTGGGAAGAAAGAGCCACAGATAAAAGGGTACAAATCCTACCGAATGGATCGCAAAACAGCACAAACAGGTAACGGTGCGGTCGCTGGCGGAGGTGTTATCACATATGTCAGGAATGGACTACAACAGGGTGCTGGATCACAAAACCTCCTTGCCAACAATGATTTGACAACTGATGCAATAGAAGTGGTGATTTACAACGATTCGCATAATATTAATTTAGTCAACATATATGTACCGCCAATTGCTAACTCACAATACGATGCCCGAGTGCAACACTTTGACCCTGCCGTATTGCCAACCGACCGTTCGACTTTCATCTGTGGTGACTTTAACAGCCACTGCCACGCATGGGATTTGCACCAGCCTGAAGATCAAATGGGGAAAGATCTGAATGACTGGGCAGTCGACGCTGATTTTATTCCTCTAAACAATGAAGACCCAACGCGCGTCAACCTGGCCACATCAAACTGTTCTACACCAGATATTTCCTTTGCTCATTGCTCATGGATGGATAAAGTCCTGTGGGAGGTCTTGAAAACTGGACCGAGCGACCACTACCCGATATTGTTCTCGATCGCGTTCAAGCCTGATAGACCTAACGAATGCAGCGGTAGAGCTCTTTGGAGTTACGCAAAAGCCGACTGGAAAACGTTCCAAGAACTTGTTGACAAAAACTTAAATAACTGCGACTGGCAAAAACTGAAAAAGTGCTCGCTTGAGAAAGCTGCAGATGCATTTTGCAACAAAGTAGTGCTTCCGGCTGCACAGGCAGCTATCCCGAAAGGTCGAGTCGAGAACTATCGACCGTGGTGGTCACTGGAAGTGGCGAAAGCAATTAAGGAAAGGAATAGTGTGAACAAAACCGATGGACCAGAGGGGCTTCGGGAATGGAAAGAGAAGGCTAAATTAGTAAGAATGAAGATTCTAGAAGCCAAGCGTACTTATTGGCAGAACAAGTGTAGCAGATTCCACTGCACAACTAGGCCGACAGAAGTCTGGAATACTATCCGTGGTATTGACGGAAGAAGCAACAACAGCAGTGGCGGAGCCATTCTGATCTGGAAGGACAAAAAACTGACAACCAGCAGACAGAAGGCGGATGTATTCATCGAAGAATATGCTATGGCCAGCAAACTGGACGGATTGGAAAAGCCAGAATGTCGAAGCTTCGAACGAAAAGTGATGAATCGTGTCCGGAAAAGGTGCCCAGATCACCTCGACAAGCACTTGGGAGATGAAAACACGCCCTGCTCAAAATTCACGATTAGTGAATTAAAATTAGTTCTCAACCAGCTATCCCAAAAAAGTGCGTCCGGAGAAGACGGTGTATCAAACTCCATGCTGGCACACCTCTCTGGTTATGGTGAGCAAGCACTCCTCGATATCAGCAATATATCCTGGACGCAGAAGAAGGTCCTAGCAAAGTGGAAGCAAGCCAAGATCAGACCGATCTTGAAAACAGGCAAACCAGCGGAAAATCCATCATCGTATCGTCCAATTAGCATAACGTCATGCATCGTCAAAGTAGTGGAAAGACTAGTAAAGAACCGCATGCAGTTTTGGTTGGAAAGAAATCAGAAACTGCCTAACAGCCAGGCTGGCTTTAGGGCAAATAGATCCACAGAAGATCAGGTCCTTCGAATGACGCAGGATATAGCTGATGGGCTGCAACAGAAGAAGAGGACAGTTCTGGCCCTAGTTGACTTCGAAAGAGCTTTCGACAAAGTGTGGCGAGGCGGCCTCATAGCCAAGCTTCTTGACACGGGAATACCCCAATGCTTCGTCCAATGGGTCCAAAACTTTTTGAGCGAAAGAACAGCTACTGTGGCGTTCGAAAACACCATAAGCCGACGGAAACCATTAATAGCAGGGGTCCCGCAGGGGGCGGTAATCTCACCCATGCTATTTCTAATATACATTAATGATGTAATTGCGGATCTGCCCGAAGGAGTGAATGCAAGTTTATTTGCAGATGATCTTGCTCTGTGGTGCTCAGACAGAAGCTATGCCACTGCCCAAATGAAAGTACAACAGGCCATCAACAAGATTGAAGAATGGGCCAAGCAATGGAAGATGAAAGTAAACGTGTCCAAATGTGAAAGCATGATATTCACAATGGACCCCAGTGAACGGAAAGTAAATACCACTCTGAAATATGGACAAGACGCTATTCCATCGGTGGACAAAGCAAAGTTTCTTGGAATTGTGTTCGACAAACGCCTATCCTTCAAAGACCACATTCGCAAAATCAAAGAAGAATGTGCCAGTAGGATTTCCACATTGCGCTGTTTAAGAGGCAAATCGTGGGGAAGTAGAAAAGAAGACATGCGCACAGTCTATCTAGCCTACATCAGGTCTAAAGTGGACTATTGTGCGGGAGCATGGCTACCATTTGCAGCCAAGTCAAATGTGGAATCCCTTGAGGTAATGCAAAGACAACCCGCCAGAGCATGCACAAAACTAGTGCGATCGACGCCTAAGGAACTGCTTCAGCTTGAGGCCGACCTTCTTCCTATTGAATCGCTGCGCAAAGAAAAAACTGCAATTGCATACCAGAAGGCTATCCGACAAGAAAACACATTCCCTACTCTAGAAATCGCACGAGGAGAGCAAGTTTGCCGCCTTAAGTCATGGATGCCCAGGAGAACCGTTGGAAAACAATACAGCGAGGAGTGTGGACTAGGTGACGTTGAAATTGAAAGACGAACCATGAATAATATCCCGGCCTGGAGCACCCCGAAGAACATCAATTTCTTTGACACACTACGGAACAAAGTTAGCAGGACTGACCCTATCAGTGTAAAGAAATCGACTTTTTGCTAACTTATGATCAGTTACCAAGGGCTAACATCGAAATATGGACTGATGGTTCAGTGAGTGAAGGTGTAACAAATGGAGGGGCAGGAGCCTTTATAAATAACATGATCACAGGAGAAACAACCGAACTGTCCAAACCGGCCGGTAAATACTGTTCAAGCTACATTGCTGAAATGTGTGCCATTGATCTGGCATGTGACTGGATGCTAGACAACAACATAGGCAATGGCAGTAAATCAAATGTGGTTAACATTTTTACTGACTCTAAGAGTGCTGTCACGCATCTTGCGAATGGACCAGCTAAGACCGTCAATGAATCCGAAGCTAAACTTTGGAACAAACTGGATAACATTACGAAACATAACAAAGCCACGTTGACTTTCCAATGGGTCCCTGGCCACAGTGACATCGAAGGAAACGACAAAGTTGACATGCTCGCTATGGTCGGATCGCAACTGCCGCAAGAAACAACATCCCTAAGGCTACCAACGGTTGCGGCAGTAATTAAACGTAAAACCAAGAGCCAATGGAAATCTTCAGTCTCTCATAAGCTGTTTGGAAATAACATCCCTAAACTTTCCGAGCAGGAGCGCGAAATCCCTAAACGAGGGAGAACCATTCTTGCCCAACTACGATGCGAAGGCCACTGTCCTATTCTCGGACAATACCTACACCGAATTCGTAAAAAGACGGATGAGTCATGTGTGGCGTGTGGTGCCGAGCTCGATGACGTCAACCACCTCATTGTCGATTGTCCTGCTCTTACAACTACAAGATTAAAGTACCTGGATACAACGGCAAGCGTCCGCGATCTATGGAGTCGACCCAAAGATGTCTATCAGATGCTGCAGCATAGCGGCCGCCTCGGCCGACGTCAATAATCTCCGGATTTCGACGATGGAAATCACAACAACAACAACAAATCTTACTATAAATTTAAACAGGATCCACCAAAGTGGAAAGGAGAAATATTCATTACGAAAGTTGATGAATATCGCACGTCAAATAGTCGCGGCACGATTCAACATATTGTTCAACCAAACATTTTCATTAAATTTAGCAAAATTTATAGCTACTAGCTAGGGATCTGCCGCATATTCGGTTCCGGCTTTATATCCGGTAACAACCGGCTTACGAATCTGGTTTATTGATGTTGTGGTACTGAATATCATACAGCTGTTTTACATGTTGAAATTCTAGAGATGTTGCTACGACTGCAGTTCCGGGAACTCAAGAAGCTTGAGTTTTTGACAATAACGTGAATTTAGCGAAAACAAATATTTGTCAAAAACTGCAATTTTGAGTTAAAAAATCCTAAACGGCAGCCGCGGCTCTATTTCATGTACGAGGGTTTTTGACATAATAGATTTCAAACATAAACTCAAAATTTTAGATATGCGATGATTTAACGAGAAATTTTTCGCTTCAAAAAATACGAAATTAGGGTTACTTTCTCGCAAGCAATAAAAATAGGAATCTGTGGAAAAACATGTTATTTTTTTACAATTTAATATGTAAAAGGGTATGGAGATCCGTTTAAAAAAGTTCAAAATGGGAATAGCTATGACCGTTAAGAGATATCGATTAAAAATAGCGAAGTACATTTTACGATACACTTTGTTCCAATTTTAATCTATACGTAGGTGCAATTTTGGCAAGTAAAACAGCAGCAAAAGAACCAGAACACACCAAGAAACCTATAGAATACATAAAAAACATAGCTAAGATAGAGAGAAAATTTTTGAAGCCACAAATAGTAATGCTAGTTGTAAAAGTATATATTGTCGCTCGGTAATCACGACTTCAAAATGACCAAATAAATACGTATCATAGAAGCTTACAAAAATATCAGAATCCAGATTTAACTGCACCGTTGCATCGACATCAGTTTTCACTTTGTTACCACCGCCGCTTGTTGCATACTTTATTGCACCGGTTGTAAAATTTTGAGCTTTACTGCCTTCCTGCAAATAACAAAATTTAAATATTTTAAGTTGCAAAATGACAAAATTCAAAATAGTTAAATTTGTCCCTTGTTAAATCTCCGAAGCTGGCATTGATCAGGCATCAAAACCGACTCGCACGCCACCCAATTGATTGAGTCCACATATAAAATAATCTACAAGTTGTTGCCGGTTTTACGTTTATCTTTACGCTGAAACTAGTATTACGCCCCTAAACCTAATAATGACCAATTTGTTTATATTCTCAAGAAAACTGTTTGCAAACAACATCAGCGTTAGCTCGTTGCTTTTATTGTGAATGTGTTATTTCCGTGATAACAATACGAAAAAATATCACGACTGACAGCACTTTCCTGTACTCCTTGTTGGAACCACTGCTCATGCACATCGAGTCAACCAAAATATAAAATAAACTAACAATGAATAAATTGTTGGAAGCAATACACTGGTACACTATCAGAAAGCAACCGCTAAATTTAACGTGATACTGGCTTGTTTACCAAATAGGCATGTGCTACTTTTCAAGAGTTTCAGTTTTTCCTACGGAATGATGGTCGATGTAGCTAAAGTTTTAGACTGTTTTTAAAAAACAGCCGGCAAGTTAGAATACCGGATCCGGATCCCCGGTCGCAATATAACACCAATAAAAATAACCTCTTAACCATGGTTTAACTGAACCCACGACTTCACCTATCTTAAATACGAAACCATTGCTATTTTGCCGAATTTGAATTCAATTTAGAATCAGTCTGGTACAAAGTTAAATTCACTAAAACATGGACTGAGGTCCAGGAGCACAAGTGCGAACAGTTCTCAAAAGATAATTGATTCTGTTCCGCCTCAGTTGCCAAACCACAATCAGGAATTGAAAATCTTGTATGATTTGGTTTGTCAAAACCGAACCCGAACATTAAACATAATACTGAATCCAAAACCCAGTACTAATCGTACAGCAGCGCATGTACTTCAGCAACAAATATAACATAAACATCCCAAAAATTATTGTTGCACATGTATTATACAGTTCTAATACGTAATAACGTTTCAAATAGCGGAACGTACATGGCTGGCAGATTTTTCCAGTTTTCTAGAGTAATAGTTGCGCACGTGCGTCACGTTTTCCTGACATTCGGAAATAGGATGTCCTGCAAAGTACAGCTCACAACAAACACGTTTCTGCATATTCCGGGAATCCTACCACAACAGTAAAGCTAAATATACTAAGCCAAGCCAGATTAATGAATCCTTATTTAACAAAAATATGCAAACTCGTCAACTTGCTAAACTTAGTCAACGTTTTGCACAAAAGTTGGTCTTGACTTTGCGCTTGCGGCTTACAAAGGAAACATTCGGGCAACAAACAATTTGGGTTAGATGTTGAACATTTCAAAAGAAAAACGTAATTAATTATATCGCGCAAATTCAACAAATGCATCTACGCACTGTTTTCATCTTCGTTTTCTTTCATTAGGGTTTCATGTTGTATTGATTTCAAGATTTTCGCTGCTTTTTCGGATAATTCCGGTGCTAAACTGTCACAGCCAGTTTCGCGTGTGAGCTTCGCATTGTCCTGCTTTGTGCTCATTTTTCCTGAAGAATTTACGTACGTACAGTTTATTCAAGGATCAATTTTTTCTTTGTTCCAAAAATATACATACAATTAATTTTACCAACGGAAACTCGGGTACGTACTTGAGTATAGATCCATCTAAAAATCAGCATACGAATCCCATTTAGTATATATGTATCACTTACTGGACGAATTAAAGTTTTCATAATCAGTTTTGCGAAAATACAACAGAAACAATTTATTAATACAGGAACAGGAACAATAACTGAATTATTGCAAAAATTCCGATTGGACCCTGATACATTTATTCACTGTTGCTGTGTTCAGAAAATTTTGTACGCCCAATAAGGAGACTTTACTATAGGATATTTGTGTGTCAGACTGATTTGACTTATACACACGGTACTTGTTTAGTTGACTTTGCAAAAAGTTTCCTCTCATAAATAATACTAAGCGTAGTGTGGGTGTGGGCACTTTTTGTTTTCGATCAGAGAGGCTGTCGCCCCCTACCCTAACCCCTCGCAGAAACTCATAAGAACAGCTAAACATTCTAGGGATAAATGACAGTCTCAACCTCACAGTCCCAGTCTCAGCTTTTGAAAAGTCTCAGATTTAGAAACTGAGGCTATGGTATTGATGCGTGATGCCAACCAGGAGTGCCAGTTGTGGCAAATTGTATTATTAATATTTATGATTGTTATACGAAATTGTGGTTGTATAGCGACTTGCGAAATAGACTTACGACACCAAGTTTGTCCAAAGTTTTGTTTTTCCTTATTAAGACAGCCAGTCTCACTATATGATTTCTGCGACAGTGCAATTTTTATGATGCGATATAAGATCGGTCTGTTTTGCTGATATGTGATTGTTGGCATATGTATATTTTAGGGATATGCCGATTAATCGACATCGGTAATAATCGGCACTTTTCGTTAGTATCGGCATCGGCACTGCAAAAAATTGCCGATACTTTGCTTTGCTTTTTGCACATATCACTCCGTTGGAATGCTATCAATTTCACTCCTATACGCATATCAGTGGGTCTGATCAGAGAAAATGTTATCTGTTGCGTATGTGAACCGTTGTCATAAAGTGATAATCGTTTGTAGTGGCTAGGGTTTTAGTCTCTGCATAATGATGTACGTAATGTAGTATCCTATCTAGGGATTTGCCGATACCAAAATTTTTGCAGATGCCGATACCGATTCTTATTTCAAAATTTTGCCTATGCCGAATCGATGCCGGTTCCAACTTTAGTACACCATGCTTCATAAACAGATAGGATACTACGTTACATCATTATATGAAGACTTAAACCATAAAGATCACCATCGATTAAAAATTTATAAGAATGGAATTTCAATTAATTTTCTCAAACACAAACGCAAAAGAAATAACAGTTTTCCTGACCAGACACACAGATATGCGCCCAGAAATGAACCGGTAGCATTCCAACTGACTGTTATATGTGCAAAAAGTATCGGCAAAGAATCGGCAATTTTTTGCAGTGCCGATGCCGATACTCACGAAAAGTGCCATAATTACCTGGCTTCTCCACAGCGGGGGGGGCCAGCACTTTTCGAAATTTTCATTTTCCCCCGGCGAAAATTTTGCCCCTGACTTTTCTGAGCCAAAAATTTTCAATGTTAAAACATAAAACCTGGACTTTTTTTGAGGCGGACATTCGTCAAAATGTGATTTTATATTACGCTGAGTACTCATAATTTTTTAATAGCGTTACAAATACCGGTAGTAACTAGTACAATTCAATAATGAACTGAAAAAAGCACAATTATATAAAGACCGTTTCAGGGCATACAGCATTCGAAAGTACCTTGCAGCAACAAGTTCAACCCGCCTGAGCGTTATGATAAACTGAAGCTGTGACTAATATATAAAATATATGTTAATCACAGTTTCAATTATAGATTATCTATATTTTATATAATTGTGCTTCTTTCAACTTCTGGTAAAGTTGTCAGTAATATTAGTTAAAATTATTGTTATTCGCGTTTGCGGGGAATTTTTGTCATGTTGAGCGATGAGTAATCTTCAGTTGAGTTGGAAACACGATCTAGAATAAAAAAATGGTCCAAAAAGTCGGCTTGCAAAATTTTGAGCCTGCCCCCCAGGACCCACATATCATCTGGGGCCCCCCCAGGAAAACTGCCCAAAGCAAAATTAGCTGCCCCCCCGGAAACTCCTGGGGGCCCCCCAGGAAACGCCCCACGGCGGAAATTTTCAAGTGTGGAGAAGCCAGATTACCGATGCCTAATATTGATTTAGAGTGTCTGTTGGCATTCACAAACGTCGCATGAATAAATTGGCGACGATTTTTTGGTTTTGTACACCTAAACCACAATCAATTATCGTTATTTTCAAAATACAACGGTTGTTTTGTGTGTTTAGATGTGGAGGTGGAAGGAATTTTTATGCAACGTGTTGCAAGTATGATTAAAAATAATGTTTCAAAAGAATTTGGGACTGTCTCAGTGCTCAGTCTCAGCTTCTTCATTGAAACTCCCATCCCTGAAAATTTCCAATAAACCACCTTTGATACTTTGTGTTAGGCGGTTTAGTAAGAAAACCGCTTAGTACAGGAAGCTTGGTTTGTGGCAACCCCACCCCCATTCTACATATGGTCCTTTGAAACTGTTGTTCAGGGTGTGGCAGCCTCTCTAATTAGGAAAACTGCCCGGGATATAAAGAAGTCCGTAACCCAGTCACACATACATCTGCTGGGTTGTACCTGCTAATGAAAGTTTAATCGATTCACTTTCGAATCCATGTATTCCTGCATTTGACGCCGCTGTCGACCTTGGTCGGCCCGAAAAATAGGCCGCAGTTAATAAATCTGAAATATATCATAAATTAGAAAATCGAATAAAATACGTACGGTAACTTTTGCTAATCGTAGTAACTGCACAACGCATGCATTTTATGAAACCTATTGCCATTTCGCTAGTGTGTGTCTATGGGGAGCCTGTCCCAATAAGATAAAAATGGATTTGGGCATACCTATACTACAGAAAAATGATTTGCACAACCTCTAAAAGCCGGTTAAAATACGTATTGAAACATATGTGAAAAATTCCACAAATTTGTATCTCTGATATATATTTTCGGTGCCTTAGTTCTAACCCCCTCAATCAGGAAATCTTCTGGGTTGAACCATGAGCACTTCAAATAAAGCCCGCCCCAATATATACTCATCTGTTGACTTGAGAAACCTACTAACGTCCTGCACAAACATGAACAAAAAATGGCAAAATGTACACAAATATTTCAGGACTAAAACAAGATTCTTTAATAAAACTGAACCTAATGCCTATTCAGTTATAAATTACATTCCAGCATGTAGCACGAACTTGCGCTAGCCCTTACTTGAAAGCCACCGCAAATTTAGCTAAGGCAAAACTCGATGTCTCGCTCAAATATTCTAGTCTACCACCATTGGATATTTGTCACTGAAAACTTTAGCTTAACACCACACTCAATCAGGATGCGACTAGATAATGTTTGCCGCGGATACCGCAACCACATTGTGAATTTTTATCGGAACTACTAGATGTTAGCATAATATATAGCATCTGAATTGACAGAAACAAGTATATATACTAGACAACACAGTTGCTATTAAAATCCTTGTAATGAGAAAGAAAATTACAATAAATGATAGCAAATAGATATAAATTACCGTGATTTTGCCTTACGCAATTCGGACCAGGTCTTTTTGGTGTAAAGTATATGCGTAACTAGATAATGGTTAGGGTATTTAGGAATTTAATTCAGAGGTTTCGGTCAGGATCATCCAAAGCGGGCTTGATCCTGTTCCTGTTAGGACGACCTGTGATTTTGACCCGGATCCCACTCGAACACGCAATATTTCACACCTAACACTAGGTTAGGTTTTTATTATCATATGATTGTAACACACGGACCCGAATGACATAAAAAGTTTATAACACTTCCAGGTAAACCTTGGTGTTAACACTTCCAGGTAAACCTTGGTGTTCTTTCAAATCCAACAATTCACTATTTCAAAACAATATTAGCCTTGTTAACCGCATAAAATAAAACGTAAATTGTCTCCGAATCCATAACTATTTTATGTTCTTCTTTCAGAACTGTTTACAATTCTGAGCTGTACCTGCTTTTCGCTTTTCTGAAAAAAACCTGTTTACAATTTTGTAAAGGTTTCTTGCGAATTTCAGACAAACCCAGACACAAACACCTTTAAAGTTTCACCTGGGATGAGTAGCGGGGGGACAGCTCAGATTTAGTAGCCGGCAGCACCCGGCTGCTTACATACGATTCAAGTATGCTAAAGCTGGCAAGTGGTAATAGTAAAAATTATACAATTTTAAAGCAGAAAACGAAGACACACGCGTTATGTAATGACAACCCTTCCTTTTGCTATACTTGTATATTTATGTATATACGTAGGTAATACGTTATAATACCTAGATAGATTGCTATTAACTTGAATTGAATCGAATCTCCAACATAAACTAGAATGCGATTTGTAGTTACCTGATAGTATATATCTTTGCTAATATAACGATATATAACCAAATTTTTAACCAGAAAGTTTTGCACTGTCTAAAAAATTTTGTAATCTTATTTAAATTCGCCATGATCTAAAATTTGAAAAAACCTGCTCAAAAAACGTTAACCTAATATACTTGATGCAAGAAGTTTCCTACCTGCAAATTCATCATCGCCCAAGTTCTTTAGCTCCGCATCTGCAGAACTGGATACTTCTTGATCGTCGACCTATAATATATATACTTAACCGTTACCAGCGAAGCACATTACGAACTCACCCCAAGATGTGAAAATCATTACCCCAAGATGTGAAAATCACTAAGAAAAACGTATAGTATCGTGCTCTTAGGATTGAGCAGTAATGAAGGTAAACGGTTGCACTAAAGTGTTTGCGGTTCAAAATCTCAGCTTAAAATTAGATCTCAGACGAAACTGAAAAAATATTTGAGGGAAAGCGATACATTAAAAATCACGAATCAACATGGTTAGTTTTCGCTGAGATACAACTGTAGTTAAGATCGCTCGCAAAGAATTTTCAGTTTAGGTTAAATCTGTTAAACTAAATTACAATGTTTTCAGCTAGAAAAGATTGAGCGCTACGTAGTTTTTTATTACCTAGCGAAAAACAATGTTGCATGCATATTCAATTTAAATTTGCAATGTTTTCAGCTAAAAATATTGAGCGCTACGTAGTTTTTTCATTACCTAGCGAAAAAACTTTTGCATTCATATTCAATTGGTCACTCACTTTGAATGTGTTGGCCTCGGTTTGAAAGAGAAACCCTACCGATGAGATTCCATTCCAGCAGCCGGCTTCACCATAACCGGTGCATATTCAGTTAAATACGGAGAGTAGAAAACATACCGAGTAAATGACCAATACCGTACCAAGATCATGAACGCCTGCTACACGATGCTTGTTGTTCTAAGCTTTACGTGTATTTCAAGTTGAGCACGTATATAGCCGGGAACAAAATTACCCAAATTACTGATTTACCAAAATTCTACTATTACTCATACCGGTTGCAGTGGTTTTATCATCTTCTTTATTTCAATGCAGTTTTTTGACCAAAACAAACAAAAAACAAATAGGCTATACTTACCATAGCGCTTATGAGATGTCGCAATTTAGTTCAGCTTTGGAAATAACAGTGCCGAACGAAGACCAAAATTCATAATCATTGTTCCTCTGATTTTTTGAATACATTAGGTAACACACCACGTTATCATATTCAATTCATCGACTACACACAGTTAGCTATCTAATCTTATCACACTGGACTTATGGAAAAATAAAAGATTTAATTTCTGGATTACAGAGATAAAACTTTGAAGCCAACGACTGCACCCAAGTCATTTCCAACTTAAGTCCGCAAAAAAGCTTAAGTTTAAAAGTAGAAGATTTCTTTTAGTGGTCATTTCTCCGTCGAGTTGATTACTCCACTGCATTACTAGTCAACACTACAAACTCTGAAATTGCACTAGTTTCTGATAACATCGATTATTAAAAGCAAACAACTTTATTGAAAAGCTTAGACTGAAGTTAAATGTAAAAACTGTAGCAAACTATCGACTGATGCAAAACGAAATATGATTCTACCTAGTACCCTATGTTTCAAAGATAATAAACTGAAAATTTTTCGCTTAACCCTTTCTCACATGAATATTTTCTATTGCCCCTGAGACATACTTTTATGCTAGGAATCGAACTCCAGTGACTGGAGTGGGAGGCGTATACCATCACCAATCAGCTATAGGAGCTTGACGCTCGAGCCCGAGGGGGCTCTCACGTCTTGTGGAGATTTAGTACTATGTATATGAAGTGGCTGCAAGCATGTTTTGTCTAGAGGAGGGAAATATTGAAGGAGGAATGGAGTGCAGACTGTGAGTTATGTGGAGAATGTGGTTTGTAAAAATATACGGAGATACATTTTTGTGTTTGAGCTGGCGGCGGAATCTCGTGATTTTTGAAGAATTTTGCAAAAGCTCGGAAGTGTTGATTTTAACGAGAGAATCTCTCTTGAAATTGTTGTTTTACGGCTGATCTTCGGTGGACGTGCAGGATTTCCGTGTGAAGCCTAGCTGGGTGAGTACCGGGCAAGGAATTACATTTTGGGAATTACATTTTTGGAGGTCGTACTGGGGATCGATAATTAAACCCCGGTGCTATCCGTAGATAAAAATAACGAATTCCGGTACCTTTCCCATAGTTATTGGCCACCTTAAAAATAACTGGGCAAATAACTAAGCTGACAAAACTGTAAGCCATTTAAGGAAAACTAAACACACTTACTAAAAAATTAACTAGGTATCTAGACAGGACAAATCCTGCCTATCTATATTTGAGCACGTCCTTCAGACCTCAGTCCGTTTAGTTCCAGAAGCTCTTCTGGGCGCCCCCAGAAGCCTTCGAACGTACCTCGTTCATCTCCGGAGCGCACCTCGCTCCCAATTTTTTTTGCTTTACCATTCCGTGCCCGCCGGTACCTCCCATAATTCCGATTAATTTTCAAGCGCCCTGGTCTAAACCGGATATAATGTCTAAGGAGAACACTGGACACACAACCGTTTCCACAAGGAAAGAACGCACAGATAGTATTTTGAGAGCCCTGGAAAGACAAAATCAGGAAATTTGTCATCTTTTACGCAATCAAACTGAAACAAATAAAAATGTTGCGGTATTACAAGAGCAAATTACTGACTTGGACACTACTTCCAGCACTTCAGTCACCTACCAAACTGATCTTGCGCTATACCATGGAAAAATTGGAGAGGACTTTAAGCAGTGGTATGAACTTTTTGAGCTTGTAGCGAATGCAAATAATTGGAATGAGGCTCGGAAACAAAAGTTCTACCAGCTTATCTAAGAGGCACCGCTTTAGAATGTTACCGCGGACTACCTGATGCCACTAAGCGTAGTTACACGGCACTAACTAACAAAGTTATAGAATTACAAGCACCAGAGGGAGAAAAATTCAAGAGAAATGAGCTAGTGCGCCGTAAACAATTAAGTACCGAAGGCGTAGGGGATTATGGACAAGCTATTAAAGTACTCGCACGTGGCGCATAGCCCAATATAGACGATCAGACTCGAGATAAATTTGCATGTGATATTTATCGAGGGTCTTCGAGATCGTCGAATGAAAAAATTTGTGCTATCGAGAGAACCAAAATCCCTTGAGGATGCAATAAAGCTTGCTGAAAATGAAGAAGCACAGCATCGATTATTAGAAACTAATACTTTAGCAGACACAATTTGTCAAACCCATGCAGATAGTAGTGAATCCGCAGCCATCAAAGCAGCCTTAAAGGAATTAATCGAAACACAGCAAACCATGATTCAGCAATTAACTAATAAAGCCGACCGACGTGTTTCCTTTGTAGAAACAGGTACCGTGGCTGTGGCTACGGAACAAAAGGACAAATATAAATCCATGAGCGTAGAGATAGAGCGTTTACATAAGAGATTAGATGGATTTTTCCGAACCAAAAATAGCCGAAGACCAAATTTTGTGAGACCAACCTCTCCAGGTTATTTAGGTCGTTCAACTAACTCGGGTAACATACGGTGTGAACATTGCAATGGCGCGCATCATAGTTATTTCTGTAACCGTAAGTCCTACTCGAATACTTTTCGATCAGCCACCCCTGACAGAGCAAGTTCCAGTCCTAGCCGATCCTTCAGGGCACAATCACCATACCATAACGGTAGATATAACCAAAGGCGGTCAACGCAAACAGCGCATACCTCAAGATATGGTATGCTAATTTTAGTCCTTATGTACTCTTGCCTAGGTTTTCCACTTAATGATACCTAATATTTTTGCCAAGGCAATAAAGGAGGACATGCGGTAGCCATTCCGAGGTCTTTTGCGTGTACCAACCCTCATGTTGCAAATGTACATTTTGTAAGAATAAAACCTTTTGTGCCCCGAACTGAACCCATTATGAGAACTACGTGGAAATGCTCTGTCATACAGAGAACAATTTGTACGAACACTGGGTTCTTTGGTTCAAAAGGAATAGTTTCAGATAACAATTGAATTACCAGCTGATATTTTATCTTGTAAATTAGCGTATACTTACAAAGCATACCGAAATTATTCACTCATACTACTAAAAATAATTCTTGTACAGATGGGCTATTAGACGCAACAGTGGAAGGTGTTGCCATTGAATTCCTGACTGTCAATAATTCTCAACTAAAATTTCTGACCACCGGAAAGAACAGGCAGAATGTCTCCGATCAAAAAACGCACACACAAACAAAAACTATTGATCCAGTTAATGCGAAACTAAATTACTTACAGTATCAGATATATAAAATGCAAATAGAAAGTTTTTCAAGGGTATAGCGAGAAATATGTGCTAACCGACAACGACAATTACATATCATTACTCAACTGTTGACTCTAGACGCTACATTAGGAGCACGAGTCTTACTACAGCGAGACAATATTTATGCCACAATAGCTGGTGAAGCTCTCCTCATATGGGAATGCTTACCGACTCAAATCACCTATTTTTACTGGAATCATAATTTAAATGGAACCTGTTATGAGTACATACCGGTGCAAACAAACCTAAATACACTGTTTATTCTGCCAGGCACTAAAGATTTAGTATCGGAATCGAGGACGGTACCTTATAATACTCCACAACATACTTATTACCGCAATAGCAATGGTTGGCACTCTACAATCAATAAAATTCACGTATCGTAAATCCCATCAAATTTGATGTGGACTTCAACCTTTAAGCCTTTTTCCTTTAATACTATTTCAGTTATTCCGGAATACACTTCAAACTACCTGCCATATATCTACCAACTGCTAAGAGAAAGACAGCAATACAGCACCACACAAACACAACTTGACAGACTGGTTAACTACACGGCGGGATTGTCGTATGACCCCTCGGTTGTTTACAACGTAATTAAAGGAACCATTGATAGCATAGCTACTGTATTTGAAAGTTATGGTAAAACCGTTGGTAAGGTGTTCCACACTGTTACGACGGACACCATAAAATTGGTTAACGGGTTGTTGCGAGGTCCCATACAGGTATTTATAAATCTTGTAGTTATTGTAGGCCTCTTCTTAGCACTGGTCGGATTAATATACTTGGGTTATAATGGACAATTGATTCGTAAATGTGCTGAGCGCAAGAGGAACTTGGAAATAAGACAATTCTTCTCCACTTCTAAAAAGAGTGCACAGTTGGAACGGTCCGACAACCCTAACCTATCCAATAAACCAACACCAACAGAACCGATTTTACATGTGGAAAGAAAGAAGGAACCATCATGGACCGTTATAGACCTTACTGAACAAGACACCCCATCTGGCCTCCAAAATCAGTTTGTGGTACAAAATCAGGCAATTTTCTCATTCCAGCTGAGATTTCACAAAGAAAAATAACCTGTCTATTCGATACGGGTTCCAGTCATACCTTAATATCTGAACCCTTGTTTAAAGCTCTAGGACTACCGGAAGCCCACTTGCCGGCTATTCCTGCCAAATCTTTGACGGGAGAACCTTTGAAACTTTTAAAGGCACTGCAATACTAAAGATAACTATTGGGAAAACACCTATGACACATGTGTTCACTGTAGTAGATGGAGAATCTTGTCCATATGATTGTATACTTGGAATTGATTTTCAGCGTCGATTAGGACGAGTCACCCTAGATTACGACCTTAAAACATTATCGTTTGGACGGGACCACGTTCGCTTTGCGGATTGCGCCAATAACAAAGCACATGCTGTCCGAATAGCTGAGACTGTTGTACTCTTACCCTACACAGATACTTACTTACCTAATTGCACAGTAGAAACAAACAATTCGGGTACATATATGGTTGAGCCCGAAGCCGGGAACTTGTCAAAACGCAGACTAACAGGTTATACTATACTTACTAATGCTCAGAAAGGTAATATAAAATGTGAGATACAAAATTCGGGACCTAAAAATTTAATATTGTATCAGGGAACTCAAATAGGAACCGCAACGGTGGCACCAGACGATTTGACTAAACCACGTAATAGTTCAGCAATCATAAAAGGAAACACGGACTCAACTTTTAAGGCTCAAAAGCAACTTCAAATCGATAAATATATCGACCTAGAAGGCCAACTAACGAACTATCAATTCAGTGAAAAACTCACATCAGAACAAAGAGAAAAATTAAAACAATTTTTTGCTAACACGCCGATATACCTTTGCAACGTCTAATAACGATTTGGGTAGTACTGATTTAGTACATCATTCTAAGACCGATTTTCTGCCGCAGCCGGAGGCAGACCTCCGGTTGTACCATGGAATTTCGGTAGCATCGTGGTACCTAACTAAACAAAACAGCTTAGACGCGCTCAAAGAATTAAAGCAAAGGTATGACTTTATTTTACAGACCACATAGATTCAAAACGCGTACTTTAAGGAAGGGAAATTATATATAGCGAACAAACGCAATTCAGTAAACACGAACAAAAAAGCATAAAAAAACTAGATATTACTAATCAAACTGTAGTTTCGAGAAAACGTAATCCGACTATAGTATTTCTAGCCAGAGAAATTGATTGGATATTTCGATGGGTACCCCCACTACCTAAATCGCAAAAGTGGGGGACACTTGAAATCTCCTATGACTACGCCCGCGTCCGAAACCAACTGTCTTCTATTTAAGTAAGACCGCACAATTTTATTTGATAGCTAATTCACGAATGTAAAACTGATGACACTTCTTTTACTTTTCCCTCACGAACTAAACTGTGTGGAAGGTGAAGGAGCGGCAGAACAGCTGAACGAAAGAAGTAACAAAAAAAGCAAAACGTAATAAAAAACTTTTCTGTGCAGTGAGCTTTCTCTTGTGGGGAAACTAAGAAATGTCAATTTTTTACGTTCCAAATATATACCACAACTCACCCAATTCCAAACATAATACGAATATTAATATACACCAATGTTGAAAACAAATACAACAACGTGAACATAAAGCATGAGATTTTCACATAGAGAAGACATTTCATTTAAAGTAAAAATTATAGTTGACTTTGAAAACTTGTAAAAACCCTTTAAAATAAAAATTCACTTTACACCCAAAACCTAGCAAAGTTCAGCAAACAGCAATGCATACATACATACATACTTGACCCTGTAAACTGCAATGGCTAAATGATAAAATTTCGCAATACTTAAATGCACCATGGAATCCCCACAAGAGAAAATGATAAAATTTATATTATGCACTGCCAATACATACTATTCGGACCCTGTAAACTGCAATGGCTAAATGATAAAATTTCGCAAAATCGATATTATAGTAAAAGTTAAATTTTTGTCATGCTAAAACTATATCAACGAGTCGAAATGCTTTATCTCCATCTACTACAGTGAACACATGTGTCATAGGTGTTTTCCCAATAGTTATCTTTAGTATTGCAGTGCCTTTAAAAGTTTCAAAGGTTCTCTCGTCAAAGATTTGGCAGGAATAGCCGGCAAGTGGGCTTCCGGTAGTCCTAGAGCTTTAAAACAAGGGTTCAGATATTAAGGTATGACTGGAACCCGTATGAATAGACAGGTTATTTTTCTTTGTGAAATCTCAGCTGGAATGAGAAAATTGCCTGATTTTGTACCACAAACTGATTTTGGAGGCCAGATGGGGTGTCTTGTTCAGTAAGGTCTATAACGGTCCAT
>JASANG010000674.1:0-50552 GCA_030248215.1 Enoplolaimus lenunculus
TTCTATGGCCACATCGGGGCACTTTTCATTCTAGTATATAAATGGTTTAAGAATATGCTTAATACTGCAGCAGTAGCGAAAATACGGCGGTTTTCAGCACTTTACCTCCACATTTTGAGAGGGGGCTACCTGTTAGTGTGTCACACTTTACTCCACAAAGCGGAAAAGGGGTGCTCAAACAGTTAAGCTTAAGCTTAGTCTATTACAGTCCACAGAAAAATGGTTAGCCTCTGATCTATTACATTTGCCAAATTTGTAAATGTTTTCCTTAATTGTGATTGTGAGCAACATAAACCATGTTTCAAACTCCGATATTTAAATATTCTGTATTCGGTATTAACATTGGTTTACTCATACAATATTTGCTGGTTTTAGGATGTGAACGGATAGTGAAAATAACGGAACCGGAAATCAGAGACTGAACTATAAAAGTTTCAGAAATGTTTTAACACAATTGACAGACTGCATATATTCACAGGTTATTCAAAAAAATATTGAAAACAAGTGGCGGAAGCATTAAATGTTTTAAAATTTTAGATTTTGGATCAATTTCGTAATTTTTATTTCATTTAAATTGATTGTAGCATATCTGTAATGAATGCATGATTTATAAGTGGTTTCAAATGTCCATAACACAATTTCCGTTATTTCGATAACGGAAAAGGAAACGAACCCCGATACGGTCCGGAAACAGAAACGGATATCGCAGGCCCATAGCCAGCTTACCTTGCTAGGGGGCTAAATATTTTTCAGGAAGGCATTCAAGGATTTTCGATGAGTTACAAGCAAGGTCGATAACATTCAAGGGGGGGGCAAAATTTTTTCAACGTGGGGGCTGAATCACCCTTGCCCCCTACTACGGGCCCGGGCTATCGGGTTACACCCCAGGCTGGTATATATACCTACATATCTTGCATCACTCGTAAACTTAGAAACCAATCATCTAATGTTGTAATCAAGGTAAAACAGGATAAAATTGCGAAAAACAATATATATACGCGTTTGCATCTAAAGCGTGATTGTGTTGTTGTTTCGATTTAGAGTATACACGAAACAATCCTCTAGCATATCATGGCTGTATTAATGCCGGAATCAAGGGTTCGAATCTGAACCGGTAAGGAACAGTCTTAGTCTTAGGCATCACTTAAAGTTCGATCAGACCTGTAGCCAGCTCGACACGCTAAAAGGCCAAAAAACACTCTGTTGATTTTAAAAGGCTTACAAACGGAAATAAAAGTTTTCTAAAAGAAGACAAAATGATTCAGGGAGACAATGAATCGCCCCATGCACCCTCTGAGACTGCTGACCCATACTTTTTTCTCAGCAAAACGCAATGTTTTTGCAAGAATCAAGGGTAATATTTATGTTTGGTATGGCTGGATTACAGAAATATGACTTGAGTTCAATTTGGACTCTCAAGTCGAGATGTCAACTGAAATTTGTAACTTTGTCGTAGTCGTAGTTTTGAGTGCCAAACGTGTTGATTGTGCCTGAAATCTATGTATTTTTCGGTTTGCGAGTCTAAATTATCACAGAGCAAATGATTCCAATAGGAGCTACACATTATAAAAGTATGGGCCCATGTTACTTTGAAAAACGTCCCGTTTTTAAGTATATTAACATCGACCGTTATGTCAAAGATCACACGAGCAATGTTTCAGCTCCCCGTCCAATCTAAATAATTAAATCTGGAACGCCCCACATACGTATTTTGGGAAACGTTCCAATCGATGTCTATATAAGTATGCAAATTAATTGTATATTACTAAAGATGTGCTAACATAGCTTATGTTATATATTTTCAACGGGATTCAAGTTACGACGAAAAGGTATAGGGTTACAAATATTGCAACCAGGTTGACTAGTATCTGTTATTTAAGGGACTTATTAATGCTGAACGCAATAATCGATTATTGCATTCTGACGCATTTTTATGATACACTCAAAACAGTCGAACTCTGTCAATTATGTGCTACAAAAAGCAAAAAAGGACCAAATGCCTTTATGAAGGCAAAAAGAAACACCAAATACCCAAAAATTGCCGCTGACAAACTATCAACTTGCTTGCAATTTTGTAGACCGATAGCAAATTTCAAAAATATCCAGTGTCCGGTTTGGGTAGGCATGAATTATCTGAATTTACTATATTTTTTAAACTCATAATTTGCTATATTTCGGTACATATGAAAGGTTTTAATGTTTTTTTTTAAAAATTGCTGATTTAATCAGGAATCAGATCCGCAGGTCGACATTTTTTCATACTTAATTTGTATTACCATATAAAAATAAAATGTTTATTTTGAATTTTGCACTTAATACTGTATGTCGGTTCCGGTTGTTGTTTGCAAAGTTTAATTTGTCTCAATTGCCATTCAGTTTATTATTTGAACAAAAAATTCATTTTATTTCGAAAACATTGAGATCAGTAACTGCCCAACTTGCACCCAACGCTACGTTTCTGTTTCGCTGTGAACGCTTCGATTCAAATTTTAAATTAAAAACATTTCAATCTACTGTCACACTTTTAAACGTATAGAGAGCCAGCCAGGCGTGGTGGAAGAAATAGACGTCGTGCCTAAACCTCGCACCCTTGCAAATAAATTTTTGTTGCATAGAGTAGATGTCTTTAAATAATCGTTAACAACCTATCAGTTATATGCTGTAAAATCTAAATATTTTAGTTGTTTTTTTTTATATTGCAACCCTATAAATACAATTAAACAACTGTTGACAGTTGATTTACGTACGTCAGATATTAAGGCAACGCTTTTAGTAAACGTATTGACAGTTTAAAATATTTAATGCTAACCAGCTTCATCGGCTTCTAAACCATTTGTGGTGTGCTATTTATTGATAAAGGTTCAAATTTAAATTTTAAAAATGGACCTATAAACACCGCAATTATTTGGGTACCTCGAGCTGAACCTGGCCACAAAATTGTCTATTCTGCCAAAACGCAAAATGCGTGTGACCAAAATCCTTGAGCCACAAAAAATGTCAGGTTAGGCAGGGTTAACCCGTGAAAGATTTTAAATTTGTCACACGTTAATGCTATTAAAGGTTGTTATTGTTAACACTACGCTGATGCTTGTCACAGAGCACTCTTTGACACGAATTAGGTTAGGGTTCATGCAAAATTTAACTCATATCTAAACTGAGTTTTAATTTAGTTGTGTGGCTGTTAAAATTACACACGTTATCCAGTTAAAAAATGCGCCATTTTAACAGACAAATTTTATAATTGTAATATTCCGATGAGTTAATTAATCAACTAAGCAGGAACGTTAGTTATTTCTGAGTTAATAACAGTTATGCTTTAACTCACTCTGAGTTGAACTTATTTTCACTCTGAGTTAAATGGATTCCGAGGTAGTACATTAACTAAATCAGAATGAATTGAATCAGCTCAGAAATTTGAGTTCTGAATGTCAGACTAATACAGGATCTGTAGGATTAATATCTCAGTTTTGGGTAATGAAGGGAGTTGCTTTTGGTGCGTCCAACAAAAATGTTTTGCTAAATGCGTTGAATGATTTCAGTACCAGTGACAACCCCAAAAAATTGCTTGGTACATCAGTTGGCGTTTTCAGGAATTTTGCTTCTTCGAATCGTTTCTACTAAATCTTGTCAGGCACGAAATTTTAACCGAATTTAGAGCAGGTTTTACACTGCGAATTCCAGCCAGTTGATTTTAACTCAGAATGAGTTAAATCCACTCAAAAGCCTGAGCTCTAAATTAACACCTTTCAGAACTCGGAATTCTGGATTGATTGAACTCATTCTGAGTTAATTAATCAGCTCACCCGGAGTTTAATCTGCTCAGAACGAGCTGATGTTTCGTGTTTATTAACTCAGAAATAACCGGAAATGACTAATTCGCTCTCTGAGAGGGTTAATCGACTCATCGGAGTTTAAAATGTATAAAAAGGCTCTAACAATTGCAGTTTAGTAAAGTCGGATTTATACATGCAATATCTTTGAAAGTTGATAACGTTACAGGGTTAACAGCCAACGTATAGATTATATTCAGCCGCAACAGCAAAATGAGAATATCCGTAAACATAAGCCTAAACCTGCGACTAAGCTTCAGCAAAAAAAATTAGTCTAAAGCTTAAGCTTTACTCAGTAGCAGTCTCACGGTAAAACAGTCCCCCTTGATCCATGGATGAGCGAGCTAAATGGAATAATGGAAATGAAGCCGCTGATATACTGCCAACTCGTATCTAATGAGGTTAGATTTAAAGCACGAAACTATAAGTAAGCATAGCATAACCTCATGAGAAACCAGTCTTTTCAAGTTTTCTACACTGTAAATTCCATTTAGTTGTTTTTAATTCAGAGCGAGTTGAATGCACTCAGTCTGAGTTAGCACTACAAGAACTCGGAATTCTGAGTTGATTCAACTCATTCTGCTTTATTTAATCAACTTCCTGGAAATCATCTCTGCCCAGAGTAAGAATCAACGAAACACAGAGTAAGCTAAAGTTTTCTATTGTTGACTCAGAAATGACTAAACTTTCCGTCTGAGAGTTGATTAATTATCTCATTGGAATTTACAGTGTAGTGCAAATCTGACGGTATCGTATCTGCATCGAAACATCATAATCAGTATTAATATATATCGGTATTTCACAGTATTGGTTAGTTTATTTAGTTCTATAGCCAATTTCTGGCTACTGGTTATTAACATATATGTATTAAACGCACCAGGTGACTATTAAATACGGCTTTAACGTCTCAATTTTGTAACGTTTCTTGCACTAAAATTAAATATAAAAAAAGCAACTGCAATAATTGTTTATTAACGCACGGGTGGTGACTAAGTATTTTCGGCAAAATGCATACACATACAGCATCCATACTATGAATATATCAATTATTTGACTATAAATTGCCCAGTTGGAGGTACAAGTGAAGATTATAAGCCTAAACGATTCACTTGATGTCAACAACGAATAAAAAAATTCATATTTCCAGTATATACAGCTTTAATTATAGGGATTATTGCTGTTGAAATATAAAAGACAAACTTTCAAAGCGGGGCTAACTCGCATTTTGCGCTCAAAGCACCACATATAGGAACTATCGCGCACTGTATATTCTGATGAGTGAATTAATCAACTGACACAGTGAATTAGTCATTTATGGTTATATTTTTGAGTTAATAACAGGAAACATTAACTCGCTATGAACTGGTTAAATTCCGCGTGCGTTGATTATGCTTAACTTAAAATGTGTTAAAACAATTCAAAAATCTGAGGTCTGAAAGACCTAATTCTGAGCTCAGGCGTTTGAGTGCATTCAACTCTATTCTGAGTTAAAATCAACTCACTGAGATTTACACTGCGAATACTCTGGAAAGCGTTCGATCATTGTGTGTTTTACAGTGCACGTATAACGCAATGCCTATGTGTACTATGCGTTTTGCGTTCCTGGGTCTTTTCGGTGCCCCAGCGGGCGCTCGTTTACAAATGGTCTGATTTTTGAAATTTTTTTGAATAAACTGAGTTTTTCCTGACCTGCTCTGATTATTTCACATTCAAATGTAAGTTATTAAAACATTCTGATTTAAAAAAATATCACAATCGCTCGTTGCGACCGAAAAAATTTTCATCAAAAAGTTACACAAATTATATACCATTCGACACAGTTTGCAGAACTGAGCTGGATAATGTATGATAGTCCGAATATATGTGGCGCTATGCTTAACATGCAGCGTCGTCTGGCGTCCAACGGCACCGAACCTGGTTAAGTCAAAAAACTTTTGTTTACAAATTGGAACAATGGAAAGAACAGGGGCGGAACAGTATTATACGCACATTCATAAGCCTAAGCCTAAACCTAAACCTAAGCGTAAGAATGCGCACATTCCTAAGCCTAAGCCTAAGCCAGCAAAAAATTTAGTCTAAACGATAAGCTTATTCTACTCTAGTTCCACAGGAAACGTTCCGCTCGTGATCTTTACATGGGCCACAAATTGATATGTTGTACTATGCGGCAATAAACATGCGTTATGGTACGGTGCTGGTCGAAGTTGGATGATGACGGCAGCGGTCATCAAATGCACAGCGCCACCCTCATAATCAAATAACTGGTTAACCGCGATGACACTGATTTGGGAGGCACCATATCAGTCATTTGACCACAACTAATTAGCCAATAGGAACGTTGCAAAAGATTAAGCACCATTTTCAACTCAACTCTGGGAATTGCGTAGTATATTCTTTTGACAAAAAACTTTTTGCGTCTCAAGAACGATTTTGGTGTCATACAAAATACGAATTTTTCAAAAACTCAAATTTTAAAGTGAAATAATTACAAAAGGTTGTGAGAAACTTAAATATGCAAAAAAACTGTCCAAAATTGACTCTTTGTTGACGAACGTTGGCTGGGTGTAAACCCAAAATGACCATAGTATGCGGTTTTGCGAATGTATGTATAAGTGATGTGCCCAAAACTGAACAGTTGTTACTATAGGGTTAAATATGAGTAAATCTCTCACAAACGTTTCAGTAAAACCATTGGCATAGTGACTACGCTAACAGCTTAAACTCCATAGGGAGTTTGTCCAACTCGTTGGGCACCACTCTTACTGACTCATTAAATTAATTGGTTGTGGTGACAAACGAAATTATTCAAAACTTTTGCCATTCGAAAGCTTTCAGTGCAATCGCCGTAAACATCAAAGTTTGACCAGACTAAAAAAGTATTGGATTAGTTTTTTTTATTCTGAATAGGACATCTGCGGTAATACGGATGCTTCGATATTTGTTTGTGGGTCCAGTTAAAATTTAATTCGAGTATTGGTCGAATGTACGGAGAAACGGTGTTGCAAAGTGGCATCTTGGACCGGCACTGACATAGAAACTTGCACGTGTGAATAAGACGTTCGTTTAAAATGCACTTTGAGTGGCAAAAATTTATCACATTTAACTGTCACAAGTATACTTGACAGCTTGGACGGTACAGTTACAAAGCATCAAAATATTAAATGTCATACAGCTGCGAGAAAGTGCTAAATTTGAACAAAAAAAGCGACATAAAAACAAACAATATACAAGTTCATTTTCGTACAAAAACGTCAGTTTAAAGTGATGTGAGATTCTGAGAGAGAGCAAAAAATACACAAATCAAATACACCTCGTTTTGACTGAAATTAGACACCCTAAAACTGAAGCAGTGTGCCTCGTTAAAGGCGATATCAAACCAGCCAAACTTATTAAAACATCAAGGCAGCTGAATATATTAAACAGGAACCTATGTGTACTTCCTTCGTCAAAAATGTTGGCTCAGACATTAGGGCCTGTATTCTCAAATTTGCGTAGCCCCTATCACCAGTTGGTGGTAGCTCGTGTAGCGGTTGAACCAGTGAATTCTGAGGTTTAAGTTTCAGCATATTTTTTTTGGATTTGATTTCTTCTGCTCTCTGCTTCTATGCCAAATTGTGAATTTCATAACTGCAATATTAGCAAGTTTGCAAACGTAATTATCAGTTAGTATAGGTTTTGAAACTCGCTAAGTAGTGCAATAGTTTAACTCAAAAATGGTACAGGATGAGAGCAAATCATACGCGAAAATGTATTGAATTTCCAGTCTCGGCATTCACTGGTTCCAAAGTTAAAACAGCTATCATCAGCTAGCGATAGCTAATAAATATTAATTGTTTGTATGGAGGAAAGTAAAACAAAAACTTCTAAATATAATATTTGCTGCTATTTAAGACAATTTTTCTAAAAATAACTGGAAAACGTTTGTTTTCAGACTTTATTCCAAAACGTTTTTTGAAAAATACTTTTCAAGTGCACCTTGCTAATCATATTTCTCAAATGTAAGAAATTTTTTCTTAAATATCAGAAATATTATTTTAAGTATAATTATAATAAGTTTAATATAAAACAATATACCTGGGACGCCTATATGCCAAATTCGTAAACCTTGAGGGTATAGAATATGAAAAGTTATACACCACAACCATCCAATGTACGTCTTGGTTCTTTTTTGATTGTCAGACCCTCATTCCAAAAACAGAAGTTATGGGACGAAAAAATTATGCAAACATAGAATATAAGTAAATGTTGTTAAAAAAGTTTGCATTTGAGAGCGAACGGATTTCCAAGAAACCTGGTACGCACCTGTATTTCTTTCAGTACAGCGGAGCCGGAACTTGTACAGAAATACAAAGAAATATGAATCTAATATGCGTTTAGAATATAGTCATTTTAGAATACCATTTTAGAAAATATAGAAATATCATAAAGTATATAAATCGCTTATTATAAGGTTCTTCGAAACTGACTGTAATCTTGAGGCGAATTCTCGCTTATGTGAACGCGATGGCGCCATCAAAAGACAACATTCCGTGTCTACGGGTTTGATGCATTGCTGTAGTAACCCGCATAAAAGGTGAGAAGTTAATATTAATAAAAGGCTGTTGACCCTTTTTTACGGTAGCGAATCATATGAAGTGTATTTCCCTAATTGCGGAAATTGTCCAAAATTACAAATTAGTCCATAAAAGTCAATAAACCCTCGATAGCGTATAAATGCTTCTTGGAACAAATTATGTTTAATACAGCATTGATTGCTCAAAGTATAAACATTACTATATACATTCAAAGCAGCTTACTCAAGTCATAAAAGTACACACAAAAAAGTATTTCTGAGTTTATTCCGAAAAGTATTTTCTGTGGCAAATCTGAAACGTTTTTCTGATATTTAAGACAATTTTTCTAAAACTAACAGGAAAACGGTCATTTTCAGACTTTATTTCAAAACTTTTTTGAAAGCATTTCTGTTATAACAGAAATACTTTTCCAGTGCACCTTGCTTATTATGTTTCTTAAATTTAAGAAATTTTTTCTTAAATATCAGAAATATTATTTTGAGTGTACATTCGTAATGAACCTAAATCATAGAAAATAGGCTAACATACACAGTTCAAGGTGTATGTTCCAAATAACTAGAGATGGGCTAAAAGAATAAGAGTCCGTTCCCAAATAGCACGACGCGGTACCCCTTCTGGAAGATGGAATAAACATAACTCATCCCATTTTATTCCGGTCACTACAGTACACCATTACGGTTGCGCTATACTGGACGTCCAGTGCTGTCAGTCACCGTCTGTCACCATACGTTATTGTGCGTGAGTTATTTCCGTGGATGGCACCGGACGATGCCGTGTGGATGACTGACGACGCCGTACGTCAAAAAATAGTATAGCGTGACCGTTTCAAAACGTATTTTAATTAATCATGCAATACTTCAACTGCATGAACGTACGGTTCATACGTCGTTTCTGTTTTCTGCACAGCTGATGTTTGTTTGATCAGCAATTAATCAGATTTTGAAAATTTTTGCTTGATCTCACTATACTGCAAAAAATGATGAGCTATAAATTGAATCTCTCCGAAATAGGCTTTTCCGAACTACACAAACCGAGCCAAAATTCGAGTCCGCCGATAAGTCTTTGTTTGACCTTTTCATTATTTCACAAACAATTTTCACTTTCAAACAATATTTTTCCTGTCCTAAATATTGCATATTTTTCTACCGTTTTTAGCCAATCTCAAATTGTGCAAGACTTCCTGCAGTGGTTATGTAAAACGATAAACAAATCAATATGTACTCTTAAGTGTTTTTAGTTAAAGTAAAAACTGAAATATATCTCGCTAAATTTATATAAAATATATCACTTAACCATGATTGACGAATTAGTGCGGTTTGCCTTAAAGTAATATCTTCTTAGTCTGTTTTTTATTAATTATTATAGTACTTTACCTACTCCCAAGGGCCCATATTCTCAAATGTGTTTAGCAACTATCATCAGTTAGTAATGTGTTTTCAAATTGACTTAGGGTTTCGCTATACTTTTTTTGGCATACGGCGCCGTCCGACACCGTGCGGTATCGTACGCAAATAACTCACGTACGACAACCAAATAAAGTTGCGTTCAAAACTTTAAAACGTACTTAAGTTTGAAAGTAAATTCCTAAGTATAACCTTGCATTTATCGTTCAAGCATTTGGCGCAAAGCAAAAAACGTTTAATTCAACGGATAGTTGCTATACCGGATATATATTAGTAACGAATGGTGGCAGAGGGTGGGTTGAAAATAAATAACAGTCCGTAACCGAACAACAGGGGGTACTTTCTGGAGAGGCTAAATAAATATCAGCCCCCCCCCCTCGTATTCGGGTCACCACAGTACCGGAGCCAGATCCAGAGGTAAAAGCAGGAAGTAAGGCGAAATTAGGTAGTTAAAATGATGCTTAATTGGTTAATTTTAGCAAATAATCTGTAATGTGTTTTTGCACAGTTTGGTTTTATGGTTATTTTCTGTGAAATCTTCGGTTGTGCCTTTGGTAGTGACCCGTACAAGGGAGGGACTGATAATTATTTTACCTCTCCCGAACGTGGACCCTCCGTTATTCGGCTGAATCTGTTACTTATATATTTTTTATTCACCCCAGCTGTTTGTTATATCCAACACCACTCTTTTTACATTCTTTCTTTTGGATAAAACTGCTTTGCTCTGAAGCATTTTTGTTGACTGCCATGTCCGTTAATAAAGTTTAGGTCATTCTTCTCCTTTGGAGTCTGATATGGACTCTAATTTCCACTTATGGGCTCTTTCCACAAACGGACTCTACGATTAGAAATACCTCCAGGTTCGTTTTGATTGAGACCCGTGTTTTGTTCGGGACAGTAGAATTATAATCTCGAATGATTTCCAAAAAGTTTTACACACTAAGAAAAACACACACATCCGCTATGGTCCACCGCAAACCAAAATCCATGCAATGCCAATTGACAAATGTTTCCAGCATTTAAAATGTGAAATATATTCAAAAAAATATGCGTGAGGTATAACATTTTAAGCTAAAACGTCTATTTTTCATACATAAAAAATAAATATCTGTAAGCTCAACGTAAACACAAGACCCTCGCACGATAATTTTAAAACTTGATTCATTGCTGTTTCATTTTATCAAATTGCAGGGAACATTTGGAAACATTTTATTTGTTGAAAGATTTCTAAGTTTGTTCCGAATAAACCTAAACCACAAATCGGGTAAAACTTGCGTTCACCAGGTAGCCTTTTAAGGGATAATCAGAGACACTATAAAATTGTCGGCGTACAGAAGTTAACTGGGGAAAACTTTGAAAATTTAAGAGTTTTAGGCAAAGTTTAGTGATTCTAACGGTGTTAGCTTCACTATTCTTAAACTGGAGCAAGCCATTGTAACGGGCTTAGTTTGGCAGAAATTTGGCATAATTCTAACGGGATAAGAATTGCACGGCTTCTGGGGAATTGGAGAAATTTTAGTATAAAGCCAGTGGCTGTAGTAAACCAGAATTTAGGCACGGTTTCACAAGTGATTTCAGATCAGGCTGCCGCAATCAGGACCACTTATCATTGTATGTCATATTAGTTATATTTTTCAGTGTCATATTTGGTACTGGCTGGAGTCAGTAAATATTGAAACCCAGAATCTTAATGATTGTTTGGGTGATAATAACAAAAAAATACCGTCGTTAGAAAAAGGAAAAGGTTGTTATTAACACATCCAGAATCTGAACGACTGTGAGGTCGGAAATAACAAAAGAAATAAGCTTGGGTTGTTTTGTATACCATATTGTTTAAATACAAAAAGCAATTAATGGTATTTAGGTGTTTTCGCAAATGGTGTAGCGGCAAATTTAAATTTTAAAATTTAGGGGGAAATTTGAGATTTGACGGGAAATTGAAATTTTGGCGCTAAAGTTCAAATTTTGGGGGAAAATTCAAATTTTGGCGGGAAATCTAAATTTTGACAGAAAATTTAAATTTTGGCGTAAAAATTCAAATTTTAGCGGGAAAATTAAAATTTTTTAGTGAACATTCAAATTTTGGCAGGAAATTCAAATTTTGGCGGTCAGTTAAAATTTTGGCGGCAAAATTCAAACTTTGGCGGCGAAATTCAAATTTTAGGGCAAAACTCAAGTTTTGGGGCAAAATTCAAATTTTGAGGCAAAATTCAAATTTTGGGGCACAATTTAAATTTTGACGGGAAAATCAAATTTTGGTGGAAAATTTAAATTTTGATTGAAAATTTAAATTTTGGTGGCAAATTCGAATTTTGGTGGGAAAATTTAAATTTTAGCGTTAAAATCATATTTTGGCGCGAAAATTTACGCGGCGAAACTCATATCTTGGATAATTCGAATTTTGGCGCGATAAAAGTTTTGTCGGTAAATTCAAATTTTGGTGGAAAATTTATATTTTGGCGGAAAATCAAAACATTGGTGGAAAAGTTCAAATTATGGAGGAATCTCAAAAGGATAATTCGAATTTTGGCGTAATAAAAGTTTTGTCGGTAAATTCGAATTTTGATGGAAAATTCATATTTTGCGGAAAATCAAAATTTTGGTGGAAAAGTTCAAATTATGAAGGAATATCAAATTTTGTGAAAAATAATATTTTAAATAAACTGTCTATATATCAGACATTCCACACCTACTGTGCAGTTTAGTGGGACATTCAAGGTAAATCTATATTGTTCGTGGGAGGTGGGGTGCGGGGTGGCAAATGTTATGAAACGCAAACATTACAAAATAGGGGATTTTACCATTTTACCACAAAAAATTGTGAGGGAAAAATTGTTTTTTACAAAAAATTTTCTGAGGGGAAAAATTTGAAAATATTCCCATATATGGTAGCGCCACTATAAATCAAAAGATTTCATTGCTCGTGAAGTTGCATCTTTTCTAAAAGTATTTGTTTCTCACAACGCAATAACCATTTTTAACCAATGTATGTCTCGCAAGAACAAAATACAAACAAACAAAATGCTAAATTTTCAGCTCATCGTACTTTAACTGTCCATCTCTGGACACAAAATGACAAAAACGCCAGGTCAAAAGTTGCTGGTTTAGATGTAAGAGCTCGTTTTGGTTTACCAGCTTCCAATGCGGAAGGCAAAAACGGGATGGTTCGCAAGGAAAACATTAACCCCTGGCTTTGGACCGGTTGTAAATCATGTCAAATAGTTTCATACCGCCGCTGAAAATTTTGTTCCTCCAAAACGTGTTGAACAGGCTACGGGCTTGTTGGCAAGAGCTTGTTTCACGGGGCGCGTGCTGGCAAACATTATAGTGTAGTGAACCGAATAAGAGGATTGATATTTATTTTGCCTCTTAAAAGGGTACCTTCTTTATTCGATTACGGACTGTTACTTATGGGGGTCATCCACATACTTCGCGCACTACTGTAAAAAATTGTTCAGGTCTGGGTAAAAACCTATGTCATTTTCAGGAACTCTGTAGAAAGGATGTAATAGTTGGAACCAGTCTCTTCGCAGAGTCTAAGGACAACACCGACATCCCGCTTACAGGATCTGTAATGTCGCTACACTCACAGAACACAGTGCACAATGTCATTGCACTGTAACGAGACACTGTTCGATGCGACTATTGTTACATATTTGCTTTAGCAGAAGCTGTGTACAAAAAATTAAAAAGGTATTTCTTAGAAACAACGCTGTAGCGAGAGCCTGCATTTTGTCAACAGTCCATACCGCGGGACTCTGGTTTGTCGCTACTCCTTTCTTTTGCACCCTGTCAGGACAAAGCCGGCTCCGTAAGTACATGGTGTGTGTTGTCATCAGGCCCTGGTTATAGCATCGCTTTTGACACTGGTCCTATGGTTGTGGGTGGACACTTTTTTACAGTTATGCGCGCGTTATTACGTTGATGAGTTATTATTTTTCTGTCAACCAACATTAAACTTAACACAACCTTTTTTATATATTCTTGTTTTAGGCAGATCTAGCATGTTCTACAGTATTCTTGCTGATTACCATATCTGCTACCTTCTTGCTGGATATAAAATAAAGTTTATGCATGGTTGCCCGAGTGTCTGCTACATATTTCAGTAATCTACGCCATTCGTCTGCTGTTGTCTGTTTTATAGACTTTAATTAGGACTTATGAATTCTATCCACAAAGAGCCTCCAATTACGGATGCAACACCTATTAATTGACACTCAAAATGGAAACTCCACTCTTATTTACAACAATGACTACAGTATACATGAACAACAATACGATTTTGTCCGATCTAAAACTCTTGGTCCACTCTTTTACTACAAGCTTAACGCCTAAAATCTGAGCCTAAACCAAAACCTACTTATAACCTTAACCCTTTCTCACATGAATATTTTCTATTTCCCCTGAGACCTACTTTTATGCTAGGATTCGAACTCCGGTGACTGGAGTGGGAGGCGTATACCATCATCACTCAGCTATAGGAGCTTGACGCTCGAGCCCGAGGAGGTTCTCACGTCTTGTGGTGATTTCGTACTATGTATACGTGTTACAATTGTTAAACACTGTGCGATATATATTATTTAACGTATATACACTGCGCTGAGTTGCCTATAGGCAACTCAATGTAGAGAAGGGGTTAATGTGCATGGAAATGTAGTGAGAACCGGACTTTAATTTTCAGTAACAGCTCAAAACCTGCTTGAACTATAATCTGAATCAGTGAAGATATACATGCAAGGATGGACACCGGAAAATAACCAACTGAAAAACGGTTTCTCTCCGCATTAATAAGTTTGAAACCTAACTTGCAAATCCTGTTTGAAGATTTTTTGTCCGAACTCAACCTCGCAATTTGTGGCCACGTTATGTTCTTCAATAGGCAAATCAGCCGTTAAGGCTTTTACGCTTGCGGATGCATAAATACATGATTTTCAATTTTTCTGTTTTTTTCCGTTTTATTTCGGCAAAAAAAACGGAAAAATCCGTTTTCCGGTGACAATTGAATTCTTCCGGACAACAAACCAACCCAGTAAACATATATCTTGAGCGATAGAATGTTGAAAAATTTCAAAATAACAAAGATCTTGACAAGCATTTCAAATATAAAACACGGCAAAAATCAATATATTCAGAAATAAACTCTGCATCTGTATTAAAACAAATACGTTTGCAATTAAAAATAGTTCCTATCGTAAAAATAATATCCATTTTACACACACAGCGGGTTCTTGTTGCGAACCGATAGAAAGCTGGAACACAGTTTATAATATACATTGGCTTTTAGAAGGCGTAAGATTTTTTAAAAAAATATTACAAACAAAGGTTAATCTTTTACAAGAACCGAAGGCAAACCTTCGCTTGTACTCTGTATCAGTGTCTGAGTATACATTTTCGTCGGTCCCATTCTGACCCACAGCTGCGGTCTTGGTGCAACGAGCCAGGTGACTTTTGATTTGTAGGGGGGATAAAAAATTTTTTTCGCCCCCCCCCCACCAACAATAGCGATGCTAAAACAATATTTGCTTTCGCATTTTTACTTCTTAGAGCGTAAATTTCTTTAAAACATAATAAGATACAATCTATATTTTGTGGTAAAAAAGTCATTGAAAGCTTAATAACATCTCTAGAGAAGAAAAAAACTCATCTTGACGGCTCGAGCATATCAATTTTGGGTCTAGAAAATCCTGTCGCTTTGTATTAACTTTATTCTTAAAAACAAATCTTTGTATTGCATTCTCAAATGTGTGTAGCACCTATCACCGGTTTTGAGTTACGTCGTTCAAACTAGGGTCGGTATTCAGTGCCAGTTGGCAGGACATAAACCTGATGCCAAGCTGAAATCATTTCATATAACTGAAATTGATTTAATTTGAAATCAAATAAAGCATACCTTAAATATGTAAAATTGGAGCAATCTTGCTGTTCGCAAATATGTTTCAGAAGAATTAGTAGTCAATTAGCCTAGTTTAATACTATACTTTTCGTAGGAATATGAAACATACCCCGTTTTTTGTCGTTGGGAAATTTTTTCTAGTTTCAACCGCTTTATAAAGTTGATGGTTGATACAACAATTTAGATATGTCTGGCTAAATTTATTAAATTTAAGTAAATCGTTAGGTTATTTTCGAGAAATAATCGCTAAAACCAATTGCATGTGTAAGTGAACTTCTTGCTGGGGTGAACACAATCGTTGGGGTGAAACAAACCATTGAAATGAAACCAACCGTTGCCGCGAAAGCAATCCTGGGGCGAATCCAACCGTTGCAGCGAGAGCAATCATTGCGGTGAAACCAGTAGTTGGGATGAAACCAATTGTTGTTAAAACCAACCGTTGTAGTGAAACCAGTGATTTGGGTGAAACCGACCATTAAGGTGAAACCAACCGTTGGAGTAGGACCGAATCGTTTATGTCAAAACCAACCGTTGTGGTGAAACCAGTGATTTGGGTGAAACCGACCACTAAGGTGAAACCAACCGTTGGAGTAGGACCGAATCGTTTATGTCAAAACCAACCGTTGTGGTGAAACCAGTGATTTGGGTGAAACCGACCACTAAGGTGAAACCAACCGTTGGAGTAGGACCGAATCGTTTATGTCAAAACCAACCGTTGTGGTGAAACCAGTCATAGGTGGAACCAATTGTTGGAATTGAACCAACCGTTGAGGTAAAATAATCCGTTAGTTTGAAAAAAGCCGTCACCATGAAAGCAATCATTGGGGTGAAATCAATAGTAGTTAGGTTGAAAACAACCGTTAGGATGAAACCAATCGTTGAGGTAAAACGAACCGTTGTAGTGAAACCTGTTGGGGTGAAAACAACCGCTAAGGTGAAACCAATCGTTTGTGTAAAACCAACCGTTGTGGTGAAACAAGCCACAGGGGTGAAATCACCGCTAGGGTGAAAACAACCGTTTGGATAGAACCAATAATGTAGTGACCTGAATAAAAGGGGGACTGATATTATTTGGCCTCTCTCAATGATACCCCTGTTATTCGGTAACGAACTGTTATTTATTTTTAACACGCCCTCCGCCGCCCTTCGGTACTGTTTATATATTCGGCATTGCAACTATCCGTGTAAACCGTTTATTATGTCAATAGCTTTAGCGATAATGCAAGGTTATACTTTTAGGAATGTACTTTCGAAACTTAAGTACGCTTTAAAGTTTGGAAGTCAACTTTATTTGGCCCTGGAGTCCTTTATGCGCTACGATTACGGGTCATTGACATTTATGGACTCTAATTAGAGGGTTTAGGGCTCTATCCGCTTACGGACTCTTGTAAGGGATACGAACTCCCATTGATTGGGACTCAAAATGGGGACCGCCCTCTTTATTATCCCTCTTTTTACAGTAGTTTGGGGAAATGGTGAAAATAACCGTTTTAGGGTAAAAACAACCGTTGGTATAAAGTCAATCGTTGAGGTATTTAAAACGAACCGTTGTAGTGAAACCAGCCATTGAGGTGACAACAACGGTAAGGTGAAACAAACCGCAGGGGGCGGTTGTTGAACCAATTCTTTGTGTAAAACCAACTGCTGTGGTGAAACCAGCCACTGGAGTGAAACCATGTTGAGCTGAACGCGAAAACAATCACTGTACTTTAATAGTTTGGGTGAAACCAAGCGTTGGCGTAAAATCAGTCATCGGGTTGAACCTATCCGTTGGGGTGAAACCAACCGTTAGGATAAATCCAACCGTTAATAGAGTGAGAATTAAACTTAGCTTGAAAATTTAGCGAATTTGTAAAGGATAAACATGTTGCGCATAAACTGTGAAATGTCAGTACAACAGCTTGTTGAAAGAGTTAAAATAAAATAGCTAAGGGGTTAAAAAAGTGCCGAACAAAGCTGAGAAAATTTGGCATTTTCTGGGCCAATGTAAAGAACAGGGGTGGAACAGTATTAAGCATATTCCTAAGCGTATTTAAGCATATTCCTAAGCCTATTATAGTGACCCGAATAAGAGGGTGTGGAATAATAAGAGGGAGGTCCTCATTTTGAGTCCCAATCAGGGTGCTACCGGAATTCCTATTCCGGTAGGGAAATCCGGCTTTTTTCACTATCCGGTTCCGGTAAGAAATCCGGTATTTTTTCACAGGAATTTTCCGGTATTTTCGGTATTGAATATATTTCTCATTCGAAAATTTAAGAAAATATATTTCTCATTCGAAAATTTAAGAAAAATTGGCATATTTATTCTAACTTATTTATCTAAAATTGTCCGAGGGAGTATTGCCAAAATGTACTATTTGTGCCATACTCCAATTGTCATATCTTTCAGCCTACTGCATTTGTTTCAGGATTTTGTCATCCTAAATGGTGTGTACAGTATTAAAAGCCATAAAATAGCGCATAAAAATGAATTTTTCCATAACAAATATATTTTATTTTCCGGTTCCGTTTTTTTAACTTTCCGGTTCCGGTATTTTATAATTCCGGTTGAACCCTGGTCCCAATCAATAGGAGTTCATATCTCTAATAAGTCCGTAAGCGGATAGCGATTAAAAGTCCTAGTTAGAGTCCTTGAAGGTCAGTTATTCCTAATTGTAGTGCATAAATGACTCCAGGACCAAACAAAATTGAGTTCGAATCTTTAAGGCGTAAGTATTTAAATTTTGAAAGTATATACATTCCTAAGTATATAACCTTGAATGATCGCTCAAGCTATTGACGCAAGACAGATAAACGTTTAATTCAACGGATTGTTGCAGTACCGGATATATCAGTAACGAAGGGTGGCGGAGCGTGGGTTAAAAATAAATAACAGTCCGTAACCAAATTACAGGGGGTGCCCTCTTGAGAGGCCAAATAACTATCGGTCCCCACCTCTTATTCGGGTCACTACAATATTAAGCATAAGCGTAAAGAATGAGCATAATCCTAAGCCTAAGCCAACCAAAAAATTCGTCTAAAGCTTAAGCTTACTCTTATTTAGTCATACAAAAAACGTTCCGCCCCTGTGCAACAGGTCTTAGCTTCCTTAGGACACCAGTATAAAAAATTTGAACTAAACAGCTCAGATACTACTACAGTACCAATATGAGGACTATATAACCTGAAAATCCGCTATTTGAGAAGCGGCGAACAATACAACACAATGGTGCTTATATATAATTTTGGCAGAGTTCAGACTGGTTGTGCTTAGAGTACAATCAATGTTCACGCGTTTAAGGAACAACGACCCTATGTTTTATACTTGTACGACAATTTTTCAGACAGAGGCGGATCATGACCTAACCGGACACCCGTACGTACCAATTTGTCTCTCCTCCCGCCTATAAATACGTTGATGAGAAACATGGGTCAAAAACATATTTCTCTTTGAAATACTCCTTGCAAGCCCGTTGACGCGCATGCTCTGAGCCGCACTCTAAACTGAGCTCCATTAATATGATCCGCCCTTGTTTTCAGGTCTGGCATACAACGGCAGCAGTCATTTGGTACCAAACAGAAACAGATGCATATAAGGCTTGAATCCATGAAGCGGAAATAACACAACATTTTCATGATAATTTGAGAACTGATATGCAACCAGCTGAACGCATACAAAGGCTAAATGAGATTATTCCATCCCATATATAAATCGTAGTTCCTACTAGCGGAATTTGAGGTAAACAACAAAGAAACCAAATTATAAATGCGGGGTCCTCGAAAGGCAAGTATAAGCGTGAGAATCTGAGCCAGGGTAGCATGACGGAATGTTACCATCAGACCAGAAATAATATGAAAACGGGTAAGCGAACTTTAGAAGTACATACAGACGTGAATGCAAAGGGGTAATCATCAGATATATATACATACATATATATACACGCCCCCGGAAATTATGCACGAGCCATCAAACGTTGACCTCTTGTAGAGTTTGGAATTAAACCAATTGAGAGCTGGAAGGGTGGACCAAAATTTGAATTCCTGAGCGAACGAGAAAAATTTTGCCACATTAATAAGCAAAATCTACACACTTCTTATTTTTAATATTAAAACACAAGTTTCTTTGTTTCAAGGATTAGTTGTCTTTTATTCAAGAATTAATTTTCTGATTTTTATATGTAAAAAAAGTTGCTCCGTTTATTTTCTTAAAAGGTATATAAATAATAATCGAATTTCAAAGATGGTTGAGCTCAGGCTCCCCCAATCTAAGTTGACGTCTTGGACGTATCTTAGGTTGTGAATGTATTCAGCTGTAGCTCCCAATTTTGGAGTCGGTTTGCATGGCAAATCTTTTTTTATTTCAGACATATTTGTCTTATATTTGAGAAATATATTCCTTAATTGTGCATAAAAGAAAGTCTTTAATTTAAGACATTCATGTATGAATAATTTTGGACATCACAACTAGCGAAACAAGGGTTACGATATCTTTTGTTGACGTCCGGCGCCGTGCGTCACCAGTACGGCGCCGGGTGCCACCAGTACGGCATCGTCCGTTACCAGTACGGCATCGTCCGTCACCAGTACGGCGTCGTCCGTCACCAGTACGGCATCGTCCGTCACCAGTACGGCATCGTCCGTCACCAGTACGGCGTCGTCCGTTACCAGTACGGCATCGTCCGTCACCAGTACGGCATCGTCCGTCACCAGTACGGCATCGTCCGTCACCAGTACGGCGTCGTCCGTCACCGTGCGGTATCGTATGCAAATAACTCACGTAATATACCGTGTAGTGATGGACGGTGACGCACGGGGCCGTAGGGATGACGCACGGGTGACGGACGGCACCGTAAGGATGACGAACGGGTGACCGACGGCGCCGAACGACAAGTATAGCGCAACCCTTAATCTCAGTGCAAAAGTTGGGTCTTGCTCCTTATTGGGGCCCATGCTACTCTAAGAGGCGTTAAGGTTTCTGGTGGGTCTACAAAAGAGTACATTTAGATTCTAGATTACATTTTTTGCTTAAGCTTAGGCTAAGGCTTAGGAATTCATTTTTGCAACGGTTAGGCTTAGGCTTAGGAATACGCTTAATCTACTGATTGGCCCCTAGTGATATCCTAGGCCGTGGTGCTTTCCCTCCGCCATCAAATTCAAAAAATTTGAATTTCCTGCTATCTTGATGTGACATCTCAGTTTGTACTACAGCATCATTAGATATTCGAAATATTGTCTGTCAGTATCATACGAATATTTGAAAATGTCTGAAAAGTTGTGGTAAACCAGCTGGTTCTACAGTTTGAAATTTCAATTATTTGCACTTATCAATATATTTTAAGAAATTTTTTGCCAGAAACAGAAATGTAGAAGCTAATTCAGCAATCGAAATCACTTAATGCAACATGAATCAACTCTATCCGCTTACGGACTTCTAATAGGGATACAGACTCCTATTGATTGGGACTCCAAATGGGGATCCCCTCTTATCACCCCACTCCTTCTTATTCGGGTCACTACAGTATACGCCTATGTACATATGTATATATCAGGGTGCAACCAGAGGTGATAAATACCGGAGCTTGAACTGGCGGTCAACAAAACTTGTCGGAGCCTGAAGCGACGCAAGAATATATATCACAGTATTGGCTACAACCTATGCACAAGCTTAGTATTCCTAACAGTGTGCACCCGGAAATCTGCGTTTGGCTCCGGCAGAAAATTGACCTACAACTTCGGCTCCCGTAGAATTTTTGACGGGGGTTCCGGCAATTTCGGTAGTGTCATTTTGCACAGCATTACAGACGCGTTTCATTTTAATTTTTGACACAAATTTGTTGAACAAATTGCCGAGATTTCGTAAACCAAACAATTTAACAACACATTAATTCAGATATTTGCTGAAATTAACGAATTAAACATCATTTCTAATTTCGCCTCACCACAGCTTCACCTCTGGCTCCGGCCTCGACAAGTTTTGTTGACCTCCGACACCGGTATATTTCACGTCCGGTTGCAGCCTGATTCCTAACAATTCTTCGAAGACGTTTTAATAAAAGCCATTCTTTGTTTCGACCAGTTAACCCTTATCCGCAAATAAACAAGGTTCAACCTGAAAACCTAAAATTACACGAACCGGATAATTCCCATATTACAATAAAAAATAATCTTAACCACGCTAATTTAGTAGATACTACTTGCTCGGAGTCCATCATCGTTCAACTCCGAACATGAAAATAAGTTATATATTAGTCGAAACTGTACAAATTCACGCGAGAAAATGTTATAGACCTCGTGTTTCTGAAATATGTACTTTAACTACTAAAGCCCCATTCACACGTGCAAGTCTTTGTAGCGAAAACTCACAGCTGCAAAACTTGCAAGAAATACTTGCAGCTGCAAGTATTTTCAAAGGAACATTCTGATTGACCAATCAAACTGCAGGTGCAAGAAATTCAAGTGAGTGGCGGCTGAGTACACACACGCGAATTAAATAAAATAACATGCATTGCAGTGAATAATTAGCAGCTACACGAACTTCAAAGCTGTTTTGTGACCAAATTTGTACATGCAAGTTGCATGTATACGTTTTTGCCGCAAAAATTTGCACGTGTAAATAGGGCTTTAATATACTTACTACTTGCCACCAAGGTGCAAAACGAGGTTTGGAATACCGAAGCGCCGGGTGCCAATAAACTTTTACACATCCCAACACAGCAGTCCATTTATAAAATGACAAAAACATTAAAGCAATTATATAATAAATAAATATATAACGTCACAACCACAACATAATATCCTAAACTGCAATCTAGTGATGAATGAAAACCTACAAAATGACATTTAAAAACAATAACATAAATGCAAAGATATAAAAGTTGTATTGCAACCTCTTGAGTGCTGCAAAAAACCCGTCTTAATATTTATTCAAATTAAATTTGTAATTTTTTCCAATTACTACCTGTACCATTGTCAAAATAATCTTCAACCCACCGCAACATTTAAATTTTTGGTTATATATGAATACAGGTACATTTCAGAGCGAAGCCAGGATGAATTAAGGGTCAGTCAAACCCACTTTGTCATGTTTCACCCGCACTTTCAGTATCTTTTTAGTTAATAACACAAGAATTTTGCCATCGAAACGTTTATATACATCAGACCCCTTTTCAAATTGATACATTTATTTAAATATTATGTTGTATATACATAAATATCACGGTGCGACCGGATATTAATTTACCGAATACGGATACTGAATTTTTGACCGGAACAGGAACCGGATATATACGCTGATCAATGTAACTGCAGGGTAAGTAGAAAACCAAGGTATACAAACACAATGCAAATGGTAAGTGGACTAAACCACAACAAACGAAACAATAACCGGGTAAGCAAGACGCACAATTTTTAGTGTTTATTATTTCAAATTAAAACAATCGTTTCAAAAATAAGACGCTATTTTAAACGGCCTTCGGCGTTTCAAGTAACATTTTTCAAAAGCCTTTATTGTAACTTTTGAAACGTTTGTTACACCGCTATTTTAGCATCAGTATAAACACATTTTCAAAGTCGAAAAATCCTTCTGTACATATATATTTTGAACACGCGACCCAACTAAGACAATGTCAAATTCGCACGATACAATTCAGAAAAAACCAATAGGAATGATTGAAATATTACCGAAACCGATCTCAAACGGATAATCAACCAATAGGAATGATTGAAACATTACCGAAACCGATCTCAAACGGATGATCAACCAATAGGAATGATTGAAATATTACCGAAACCGATCTCAAACTGATGATATTATCATCCGTTTGAAATGTTAAGCTTAATTCATTGATTGATTGGTGCTATCATGAGTGGATAATCGCTAACCGGTGTGAATCATGGCACTTTATGTATACAGCGTCAAACATACTCGCCTTATAGTTTAACTCAAGGGTATTCATGAGATAGCGACCCCCCTCTAAACAAGGGAGCGGTCGGACAAAAACGCAACACCCGATAGTACATTTTGTACCATGCGGGATTCCAAGAGTTGCACACTCTTGTCATTAGCCATTCTCAGTACTATACACAGTTGAGAATACTGAACCTGCCAACAAAATTATTTAAATTTGTCATCAGAAACAAACTGCTACTAATTTTAGAGACTTTTTGCTGTGGCACTTAGCTACTTTTTACAATTTGAATACATTACTAACTACCGAAAGTGCTTACACTGAAAGGTCCATATTGAACATCTATCAGTACTATTCAAACGCGAAAAAATGTACTCAATTTTGAATTTCATTATTCATTAACACTTGCAAACTGTTACAGTAGTTCGCTTGCTGAAACGTATATATTACTAACCGGTGACAGGATGCTATACATATATGAGAATACAGGGCAACAACAGAACGCTAATTAGACTCATGATCAGATAACAGCTTGGTCGCATTTCCCGTAAGCCGTATAAACGATATTTCCATCCCAGTATTTTTCACTGGAGGTCCCCAAAAATGAACACCTTTGCTAACGTACACTTGCGGCCCGCTTGTAAAACGGTACAGACCGGTGAAAAACGGATTGGTCAACATCGATAATGGCGACAGTAGCCATAACTGTCCACCATGGGTATGTCCTGAAATCAACAAAAAACAATCTAACGTGAATGGTTTGAAATTCTAAAAGCAAACAAAAGTAGATAGTGCTACACCCTTGTCAAAAAAACGAAATTTAACCAAAACTATGCAACGGTTTATAATCGACTTAACCCATAAGCGAATAAGACTTCGGCACAGAGGGCGCAAAGGACCAAAATTCACACGGCACAAAATGTACCCAGCGCGCGTTGCGATTTTGTCCGGCTCCACCTGACTTTGGGATAGAAGTAGGTCGATGTCAAATACAATACTCATAAATGCGCGGTCAAACTAAGGCAAAAGGTATTTCACCAATATTTAAATTTCTAGACTCTATCTATAAAACAGTCAACAAAATTACAAAAACACCTTCTTAACATTAGTCTGGTAACCTCGTGATCCTGAATTTACCACAGGTGGCAACTACACGCCTTCGTAGCCAGATGGAGGGCAGGTGGTTCAGCCACACCAGGAATATATTGGCCTTGTACAAACAAACGCAAGACAGATAACAATTTCCCAGATCAAACGCACCGATATACGCCAACAAGTGAAACTGATAGCACTATAACTCACTGTTACGTGCAAAAACTATCGATAAACAATCGGAAATTTTTTGCAGTGTCGATGCGTGCAGGTTATAACCATTGGCGGTGCCAATTAATCGGCACATCCCTACTTGCACCTTGAAACAGTTCGGTAAATGCTTACCTGCTAAGATCAAATCAATACGATGATCGGAATAAATAATTTGTTGCGCGCCTCGTGGTTGATGGCACAAAACAATCACAATATGTCGCATTTCGTTACATCCCAACAATGCAGCGTTAATATCTAATCGGTGGCCTGGTACACTGAAATCACACTTAGAACTTTCGGTAAAATTACGCACTTACAGGGTGTCCACGGCTACGTGAGAAATAAAGTTAAGGCTTGTCAGTGATGATTTGCAGCCAAGGTATTTTTTTCAAAATCCAACCCGAATCCATCCTGCGTCCGGGCGAATTTTTTTTGAGTCCGGTTCCAACGTCTATGTGTCCGTGCAATTTGCATTATCCTTAGCGTATGTCATATGGCTATGCATGTATATGTGTATACTGTTAATATTATACATGTGGAGTGTGGACCATGTCAAATAGAATTTACATATTAGAATCGTTGTATTTTTTGGTTATTTCGAGTTGTTTGTGTTTATACGAGCAAAAATTTTATGTTCACCTGTTGAGTCCACAGTGCGTCCAGCTCAGTTATTTGCGTCCCGTTGAACACATTGTGAGTCCAGACTCACTCGTGGACACACAGAATTCTTTGTTTGCAGCCAAACTAAAGGTTACTCAACCGTCAATTCCAGGGCAGGTGCATACGCTGGCCAAGAATAGAGGGAACGCACACATGCATTTTATGGTAACAAACGGGGTACGGGTCAGAACCGTAGTTTTGTAATTTCTAAACAGAGAGGGCGACAAGCAAGAAGAAGCCAATCACATTTTTTCTCAATTCACATTACAAACTTTGATTTTGAGTCGACCTGTTTGGTCACCATATACCTTGTTTTCGCTCACGCGTACGGATTATGGCTGGCGTTAGACCTATCAGTGGCACAAAATAGCCGCTTGAGGGACTCGATAGTCAATGTGAGGGTCAGTTAGCAAGCGATGAGACATAATCTCAAAATTGACAGACACATTCAAAACCTTGGGTATTAGGCGATACGTCACTTTGGGGATATGGAGGCTCCAAGCACAGCAGTGGACCAAATTCAAGGAATTTAAAGGATTACGTAGCCCTCAAAGTCCAAGGGTTTTCAACGGTTAGCTTTTTAAGTTCAAGGGTTGTTAGAGATGCGGACACTTCACACTTAATATCCGTCAATGCAGCGGCCAGATATCATCCTATTAAGCTTCGGTATTTAATTAACCGCATCTGATTGCACCTCGCATAAGCCAAAGTAAACAAAAGTTTTATAAAAAAACTAGTGCCCAGATTTCAAATATTATTGTTAATAGAGAAATAGGCTGTTCACCTTGCTTACCCAGATCTCTCAGCACTCCAATCGTCGACCCCTGCCAGACATAAATATGGCTCTGGCACACTGCCGCCCAGTGTCGCGTTAAGCCCATAATACGCTTTAGTAGGTGTAATTTTAGCATGACTGTTATGTAATACAACAACTCCAGCCGCGGATAAGTATGCAAACCAGTGTTCAATGTTCCCGTGATAGTATTCATGATTTCCTAAAATCACAGCAGTAAAAATGCCGACGGAACACAACAATATATCTTTAAGTAGTATACGCCAGGAATCGACCGGGTCAAATTTGCATCCGGTTACGGTATCCGAATAAATCTATTGGATAATGGATGTTTGCTGCAATTGTTTTTATTAAAAATACTAAACATTTTGCTGCGACTGCATTTCCGAATCGAACTAGAAGAATACATTTTTAATAATGAAATTAAATTAAAAAATAATGCAAGCTAACCAGTAAACACATATTATTGCACAGCTCAACTGCTACCAAAGTGCAAAAATTTCAATGTTATATCTGGTTTACACGGTTCCAGTAAAGTTAATATCCGGTCCAACTCTGGCTTACGTCCACAAAGTCCATATTCTTGAATATATGTAACAGAACCTATCAACAGTTAGTTGATAATTAGGTCCTGCAAATTTACAACCAACGAGTGGCGATGAATCGAACTTAGTTAAAACAACATCACCATTTGGTTTGCCTCACTCCAGGACAAAATTGAAGATCGGCAACTTGTTTATGTCAGTAGATTGAAAATCTGTTAGTAATATGTGATATGTGCTAGACACAGTGTGAGTCGAATTAAGCTAATCTATATCTCATTCCGTAAAAATCGAATCCCAGTACGGATTAGCCAAAAAGTGACACTTGACAACCTACTAAACAAAGACAAGTCCACAAACCCTCGAAAACAAAAAAAAACGAAAACGACAATACTTGTAAAAACACAGTTACAATACTACGTTGCTTACCAAAATGCGGCCGGATATTAAAAAGCCACATCTGGTCACCTTCATTTCTTACCGGTTGCAAAATAAATGCCAAGCCGAGAACGGATACTTTTCAAAGGACTAATTGCTTCGACTAGATAATCTTCATAACCGTCAACTAAATCACCGGCAATTGTGACAATGTCTGAAATTTAAACATTCCAGGATTGTAAATTTTTTTGAGTATTTACAATTTTAGTGGAATTTGAGGTTTCACAACGACAGCTAAATCTTTAACCAATACACTTATACAGTACACTGAAAAAAAAAACAATAAAAACACAATTCAAATTCAGGTTCGTGTATTAAATAACTCGGCAACAACCATTTCTCTTTCTGGAGTACTCTTTTAATTTGATTCTCAAAAATTCTGAAACCCTTTTTGCAAACCGTGCTGACTAAGGATATTATGCGCATGAAAATAAGCTCATATATATATTTGCATGTCACGAGTACACACGTCCAACTTTATGAGGACATCGTTCGGCTACCAAAACGATACGCAAGCCAAGCATTGTTCAAAGCAACAATAGAAAAATGCCAAAATACACTTCGACACTATGAGCAATGTTTGAAATCGTGGCGGTAATGCAAAGGACACAAGGTTGCTCCTTACGGCATCGGTGTACAGGACGTCAGGGGAATTTTGAGAACAATTTTCCCTGATTTCCTCGATGAAATACGTCTATGTTTTTGATGATTTTTGTGCAATTATGAACGTTTTCCCTGATTGAAAAAAACTTGTTCAAATATGAGTAACAGTATCAAATATAACAATGTTACATGCAGCAACTATATATACTCAGAATTATGTACGTGTAGTTTTTTCAGAACGCAACTCCGCAATTTTCAGGTCAATACTACTTCGCATTGCATTCGGTTTCTATCTGTGATTTACTTCTTTGTTCCTCAAGCTCACTGATTTTCGTTTTGGTACATTTGTCCCAGGTCGAATTTTTACCGGGGACAGGGCCGGTGGTAACCGGGGCCAAGTTAAAACACGTAAAGGTAACTGTCGGTTCCGACTCTGATTTCGACACCAACGTGTTGCATTGTTTTTTCATATTTTCCAAACAAGAACCGAACATGATAGGATTGCTTTTTATGCAAGTCAATTAGAATTATATATTATATATATATAAAATCAGAAAGCCTGTAACGTTTGAAATTTTTAACCATGACAAAAACGCTTACTGTAGTGACCCGAATAAGAGGGGGTAATAAGAGGGGCCCCCATTTTGAATCCCAATCAACAGGCTTTCGTATGTGTAATAAGAGTCCGTAAGCGGATAGTCCTAAACCCTAATTAGAGTTCATATGTGTCAACCGAATATAGCAGGGGTGAGGTACCCTCTGGAGAGGCCACATAAATATCAGTCTTTCATCTTTTTCGGTTCACTACAGTACGAGATATACAACACAGAGTGGGATAAACCGTATACTAAAATTAAGTCGACTGTGCATTTGCGCAGATTTTCACACAAAACAAACAAAATAAGTTAGATACGTACGAGATTACAGCAGCATCAAACTTACGTACCAGGCTTCAGCTCGTTTACAATATCAACGACAATTTTCATCCGGGTTCTTCCAACCGTTGGACCAACATGCAAATCAGTCAAATGTGCAATTTTGATGCCTTCAAACGCCGCTGGCAATCCGTTAATTTCAATTGCACCAGCGCGGACTTTCGGGAACCCGAAAGCCCTGGATAAGCCGTGCAACGTTAACAGTGCTGCGATGAAAAACGAAAATGTCGTTTGAACGTTAATATTTTGACACAGCAAACGGTTCGGAGGAAAGCTAAATACTGGCTCCAGTAGGGCACGGCCCCATGATCGGCGACCCAACACGTTTGTTGTGGAATGTAATACGATAAACAGTAACAGGAATGATGCTGAAAATAATCACAAAGCACTTTTTAGTTATTTATCAAGTATTTTCCCACTAATTATAAAAACTGGCAACATGACACCAATCGAACTCAGATTTCTATATTTCAACATTCTCATGCTTCTACTGTCTGTATAAGATTCGATCTGTGAAGTTTATCAAACGGATACCCGTTTTAAATTCACTCAATGCCTTTATCTGTTAACAAGACATTCAAAACCAAGTCACAGTTCAGATTCGAAATCAGATTTTGACACAGTCGTAATATTATTGGTTCTAATTCGAATTCTGCAACAGGTGAAAAAAATTACAAGGCTGTATGCCACTCTGGATTCAATTTTAAGCTTCATTGACATAAGCACTCAGCATCCGACTACAATATCCAGCTTCGGCCCGGTGCCAACAAATTAAAATCATAATGTTGCCGTGGTTGAAAATAATCTCCACGATTATCCCTTCACCGTTCCTGATCAAAACGCTCATGGGAAGGCTTTCCATTCACACAGGAAGTCTAACATCGCCTTCAATTTCTAGACTACCACGTTAGACACGGTGGTCCCGCCCACGTGTCACAAAATTTATGCGCAACTTACCTAAATGGAAAGCAAAAACATTGGCTGTAAAACTTAACAGTGCAAACCAGTGAGGCTCGCTGCCCAACAAAATGTAGTACATTAGAAAACACGAATGATTCGCTATCAACAATGTGCCCAGCGCCGACCTAAAACTCATAAAACATTATTGAATATAACCGTACATTTATCAATTTAATCATTATTATTATTATTATTATTATTATTATTATAATGCTAACAGAGAACAAACCTTATTCGTGTACGTAATAATTGTAAGTTCGAAATTTTGTATTATTGCTCAAATAAGACTGCAGTATTAACAAAATTCCCACTTATGTTACGCAACACTGCTGCCGTTATGTCATTTTTGGTGGATTGCTCAGAAAAAATTACTATGGATACTGGATAGGTCCGACTAGATTTTTCAGTACGTAAACAGATAACAATTCTACTTTACAGCAGTCCCTCCTCATAGCACGTGTTGACTACACTTACACTCTGACAATAATTACGTGCTATTTGAAATATGAACATATATATATTAATTATAAGCCAGTCGTAGTAGAACTACATGTATTGAGCGACGCTCGGACATACTTGTCAAATAATCTAAAAAGTCCTAATTTATGATTAACTAATTAAGATAATATGTAAATTAACTATTTGCTAACTATTCAATTATCGGTTTTGAAGGTTTGTAAACAATTTGTAAACAACAGGGTTTTAAGAACCGAACCGAAATATTGTAAATTTCTAATTAAACGATCATTTCTTTCGCTCGATCAAATAATGAAAATGCAGCTGTCGCAGTTCGTTTGCCTTGTAAACCCATCACTAAACTCCACTCGGTTTGTGAACGACAAACAATTAAATGCAGCAGATTGCGAGATCATCAACAACTTACGTACTTCAAAAAATCATAACAAAACACATTTCCAGTGATGGTTGCCGCCGGCGGCGCAGGCGTTCCAGGCGGCACTTCGCCACTTCTCGCCGCCGTAATTCCTGCATGCTGACTAACAGATCGCACTCCACAAATTGATCGAAATAAATGTGTGAATCGAATCCAAATCATATACGACCAGAGTAACATTACAATTTGAGCTGTGACAAAAAATCCAACTCTCACTATATGAGCTCGTTGTTGGCCTTCCATACGTTGTGCGATAACGTAAAATACCAATGGATTCAGCAATAACACAGTTATATAACTGACGAGTGCAACTTTTACTTTAAAAGACATTATTTTTTTTATTAAATTTTTACTTTAGCAGGAAAATATACTGAAACTTTACGTACACCAATGTGTTATATACATATGTTTAAAGATGAAATTCTTTCTAAATAGTAAAATTTCCGAATTCGTTTACTAACCCCATAACGACGACGTAGGCAGGGGAGGTGGGACTATTATGACTGAGAGAGAGAAAGTTTACTAGTCAATTTAACACTTCTCCACCGCGCATATGGAGATTATAACAAAACAATACAACCAACACAGATATAGTTAACAACGATTATTCACGCTTAGAAATCAACACATGTGAAAACCTGATTACTAGAAAATGTCTAACTGAAAACCAATCACTGATTTAGATTCTCTTGTTATGCTAGTAAAATAGCGGTCAAAAATTAATTTATTTAGTTTTATTCTTAAACTTCTAAAAACAATTTCGCTTAAAATTTTTCCGGCAAACGTTTCGCCTATATTACCAATTTAAAGCCTGGCGACGCATTCGAGTTTTCCGCAATGCTCCCGAAAACACGATCAAAAACGGGCCCTTTTAGTCGCACTTTAAGTCTACAAAGTGATCTAAAAACATTTTTCCTAAAGATGGACATTGGGTTCTCTAATGTATTATGAAAGCATCGCGACTTCCACAGAGCGAACTGCATATACTGAATTAAAAATTAAAACATTGATAATTTTGTGTAGATGTATTCTTTTTCCCAATATTAAATCGGACAGATTAATCTGATGACAACCTAGTAACCGTTGCAAAATTGGTGTTACAAATTTTGCAAAATCATGTTTTTGCTATAATAATTGTGTATCCATAGTTAATATTTTTCCCCGAAAACCCAGCAAAAGTCTCCCTCTTGTCGGAAACTGGACTCGATAGATCCACCGCTGATCCCTGACTGTTATTTTAATAAAAAAATTCTCTCCAATTATACTGTTTATAAAATTCACTAGTCAGCCGGTTTGGCATCATGCGCAAAAGTTAGCGAAAGTAGGGATCAGAGTTCTGTTGAAACCCTGCTATCAGCTCGAAAAACACTCAATGTGACAAATCTATGGCTTCCGATAAGTAAACGCTTTTATTACAAACAAAAATAACAGCAAAATACGCATCTAACAATAGACTGGCTTGCATTGTGAAATCTTACTCAAGTACGACTTCACACTTTAGTAAACGTACTTATAAGTTAGTATATACTTAAATCACTGACCAAATTTGTTGTCATAATACAGACTGACAGGCATAGTAACTATGTATAAAATTAAAATTGGAGCTTCATGCCTCTGTATAAAAATTATTCCTTCCTTGTTTATAGACTCAAATTTTGCCCTCGATATGTTGGTGGATTCGAATACCATGTTTGGCTTGTGTCGTGATTCGAATCTCAAGTTTACTCAGTATATCTGGTTTTGTTCAAAAACTTGAGTGTTTAATTAAGTTGACCACTTAAGTAAGTACTTATACATAAACACAATCAAATCCTTATAGTTAGATATCGAAAACTCACACAGTGTCTGATTTAGTCAAAAAGACAACGCCTGCCCCTACAACCTGTACGTGGCTTGTTTTGCTACCCACCCACTCGCCAGCATCCCATCGAAACTCCACCAAAAAAACGGTACTGCAGAATTTTTTCGTTTTTATACGTCACGAATCTTAAATTCGCTGTTACGGGTTAAGGTTTCTGTATTATCATGACCCAGCTTCGAAATTTATCGAAAAACTTTCAACTGCCTCAATTAAAAGTTTTCAACACTAACGCACGTTCACATTACACTACAATAATTATTACCAAATGTGACAAATGTTACATCGACCGGCTTTCCCAAAACACAATAAATTCCAAACAAATTTATGATTTAGGGCCTGAGTACTTAAATAATTACAAATCTTATCACCGGTTATCGATAGACTTACAACAATTCACCTACAAGTCAAGTTTGCACCAAAAAATAACAAGAATTAACTTTACTTTAATAAACCGGTTCGAAAGTGCAAAACATGACAGCAAATGGCAAAGTCCGCTAAATAAAATTAATAAAACGGCTATCGTGTCTTGGTCAAAACTAGCTTTAGGCTTTAACGTTAATCCACGCGTAACAAAAGTCGGAAATATAACACATCGAGCAATCGTTATGTGTATTAACTTTATTTAAAACGTGTTATATTTTGATGTTTTGGCTACAAAGAGCGCATTAAAACTAGGGAACGACCGGATCCAAAATTTTGCACTAACCGGATCCGAATCCGGATCTTAAAATTCAGATCCGGCCCGGATCCGGATCTTACTAGCTGGATATTTTTTCAATACCTAACGTATATAAAATACAAATAGTTCAACTGATTGTTTCGCAAAATTAGTCAACAAAACTTACAGCAACTAAGAAAGAAGTCTTTAAAATTTTTATGTTCTTCTTCCGCAACAACACTGGTCTCCACTGGATGTCATTAACCTGACATTCCAACAAAGCATTAATGCTCACACAGTGCTTATTAGATTAGGTACGCATAGTTGAAATACATACACCAATTTTGGTATGTCTTTGTTTGCATATCAAATTTCGGATCCGGAAATCCGGTAGTTTATTTTACCGGATTCGGATCTTAAAAATTGCAGAGATCCGGCCCGGATCCGGATCTCGGATCCGGTCGATCCCTAATTAAAACACATCATATTTCAAAAACCGTTCTGTACCGCTATAGCTATATTCTAATAGAAAACTTAATGAAAAAGTTGCTAGTAAAAGGTTCGGAAGCTAAAATCTACTTTTGAAAATGTCGGCCAAACCTAATCTTCAAGAGTTCCCGCAAAGATCTTTTGAGCAAAATGGGACAAAACTGGTGCACATGTGAGTTTACGATTGCAATTTTCATTTTAGTTAATGTTACGCAACTGCTTAAAATACTAATACACAGCTTTCGCAGTGTACTGCTTCTTGTAAATTGTAAGTGTTATTGAATTACAAGTACCATCACGGCTTTACGCCAAGCAAATTCTCAGAAATAATTAAAATTTATACATCATTCATAATAATACCTAGCTGGGCACCAAAAACAACCTATTATGGAATGACTAACGAGCGGTAGTTTTCTAAATTGCCACACGTTAGCTTTACAGTAACAATGTAAACACACAAAAACCTTACCTTAATACGTGTAACTAACACGTTATAGATAGAGCAGAAACGCATGTTAATGGTAACGTTGTGTGTTTTCTTTGTTACAGTAAGTTAACGTACTGCAATTTAGAAAATCGTCACTCATTAACCATACAATATGTTGTGTTTGGGGCACAGCTGAGAATCATTATTATGAACGCTGCATTTTAGTTTTCAGAAAACTATTCGTCAATTCTTTTTCTTTTTCTTTGCTGAACTGGAAGAATCGCTTGTTTTGGTTGAAGGCGAAGTTATTGTAGCTGAATCGCCCACAGGCTTTTGCCATTCAATCGGGTCACGTCGAAACATAGGCCACGGTGGCAAAACAATCTATGGGACAAACAACGATAAACAAGTTTATAGCCACATTCCGTCAAAACTGCATCTGGGGGTTCGCTACTGGCGGCACACTTATGATTTTTCAGCTGTTCAGCGCCCCACTTAAGATTTCACCACACAGTTACCTACGTATAATACAACCAAGTAAGTGTATTGGTCCACTAGCCGTGAATGTGTAATTGATCTGTGTTTATTATTTATATGGTTTTTTCTATGTCATTAGTTGTAGTTCAGAAAATTCCCATGGTTGCGAACAGTGGCCCACGGTTGCGAACCGGGGCCTCCGGTTGATGCGCACTCGGTCGCGACCCAGCGAATGCCCATTGCATACCGTTATGAATTATCGAGAAGGGTTATACTCACTCACATTTTTATTTATAAATCAAAACAGTTAAGAAACATGCTGGTTAAAACGCGCTTTGCATTACAGGTCATGTAAACATATTCTAAATGATAAAACGACTCGAAACAAGATACATCGCATCGAAAATAGTTTATTTGCCAAATACTTATACGTACACACACACATATATGTGTAATATTAACGGCGAACAATAAACACTTACTATGCTTGCAACTATAAATCCAACTCCAAGACTGTAAACTGTGTACGAAAACTGTTGAACAACATATCCCCATATAAAGCCAATGATCTAAATTAAAGTACAGAGCACATAAAATAAATAAAACAAAAATGAATACGACAGTCTACTAACAGGCACGTTTAAAAGCGAGCTAAAATGACAGTGAAATGTTAGCTGATATTTAGAGACTAGATTAACAACCTTTAATAAATACCAAGACTACACACGAATTGCACATTTCTTAAACTTACCTTGGTCCGACCGGATACCAAAAAATGCCGAAACCGCATAATCTAATATCCGGCTGGAGCCGGATACGTAGTTAATTGAAATCTAATACTGATAACAATGCTTCCTTCCGTGAACCAAGGTATCCAAAGGCTTTACGTAACAAAGCTTAACATCTCACGCCGATGAATTTGTAACACCTTAATAACGACCTTATTCCACTATTCTATACCGTTCTGCTGGACGACACTGACGGCCACGACAACAACAACATTCTATGTTTTTGTAGCGTTGCGCACTTGCAATATTATTGTTTAAACCATGTTTCTTCAATGATAGTTGGAATAACACATTTGGCAAGTTAAAGTACCAGATCTGGATATCTGGTTGCACCATGCCACTTACAACACACATGATCAACAATAGTAGATGATTTAGAGAAACCATTAAACATACTATACATACCGCAGACATTATCACAACAAGCTGGAATATCTTCTCCGCCTTCTTTTGGCCAACATAGTCCTTGAACAAATATATACATACAAACTTCTGCTTATATGGGTAGGTTTCACTTGGTTTTCATTACATTCTAAGCTAAGAATATATATCAATGCGACAGCGATATTATAAAACGGAAGAAAATTTTCACAAAGATTATACTTTCATGTTTTGCCTGCACAATAGAATGATAACAACATATATAGCGATGACTAAAAGCCCTATATACAACCAAAAACATTCATGCTACAATGTTTACCATATGTACAGGAATTTGCTTTATTGTTTCAAACATAATATTGAAAGTTCTACCTCAAATATTATATAAAGACGATAAATACTAATATGTAATACAGCTGAAACCAGAAATATATGTGCAGCAGCAGAATGAAAGTCAAAACATGACAAAACTTTGTTTTGTTTATATTTCAAATTGGAGATATTGAAACAAACATTTATACATGAAAGAATCCAAAAGCGGTTACAAGTGGTTTCGAGCTAGCGACCTACGAATTCTGAGGTAAACGCTATACTACTGCGCTACGTAGCCCGCCTATCAAATCGCTTCTATCGTCGACTATATGTCGATCGTATGCTGCCGGCTAGAATACATACAGTGAACTGCGCAATATTGCATGTGCATGTCGGGTGGGTCCTGAGTGTAGACTCTGTGTCACACTGGTGCCCACACTAGGCGTCCCTTGAACTCCTCGCTGTGTCGTTTCCGTGGCATGTAATTCTTCCCCCGTCTCAGTCTCCGTCCGAGTATCGTGATTTATACATAACCGGTGTTATTTTATTTTTGCCATATCACTTGCATATTTATCAAACAGTTGTGTTTTATCATTTTCTGCTAAATTACTTAAAAGTTATATCATTTTCGGCCATATTCACTTATATCATTTGCATCCAATAGTACATATATTTCATATTGTATTTTCAGGTACTAAAGACCCATTTTCCTATCAAATACAATTCATATTTTCTGTGATCTCTTATGTAACGATTCTCATATTTTCGGGATCCCCAATCTCTTTCTACCAATTTCCAGGCGCTCATTCCATTTCACACATCCATTTCTGCCCTCATTTGTATCTATTTGCCATGTTTCTGTTTTGTCATTATTATCACTATTCTAGAAGCTTCGGTACGTATCACTCTAGGATAGCTTAACTAGTGTTTGTTGCGTATCCCGACTTCGGATCGGTTGAACATCCCCATTTTTGACAAGTGTCGACCTTACAGTGCACATAATGAACAAGCATGTCTCACATGCTTACATCAAGTCTTCGATAACATGATTTATAAATTTCAGGTAAACGGTAGCTTGTATCTATAGTTTTCATAGAGGTAACATGATTTATATGGGGGACTGCCTGCCACGGTGAAACCGGATATTAATTTACCGGAGCAGGAACGTGATATTGTATGTAAATTCGAAAGAACTTATTTTTCGCTAATTTAAAGTAGCTGAAACGTACCAAAACTTGAACTTCTTGACTGTACCAGAAATGTAGTCGCTGCAAGATGTTAAAGACGCTCACTTTTAAAAAGCAGATTTATGAGTCGCCAAAACAACTGCGACTATCCGGTATCAGGTAGGTTTATGCCGGATACTGGGACCGGACATCAGTTTTTGCTGGATATTAAACCGAAACGGGATATCGCGTGAAATCCTGCTGCCTGACTACGGTACTGTCGGTCAAATCCAAACAGCACGTTCATCTCCAAAGAGGTTACGTGACACTATTTTGATACTAGCTAAGTAGTTTCCTATTACACACTTTTCTTTGCTGCAAAAGCAAACACATTTAAAGATATGCATGAAGCAAGAAGAAACTCAAAAGACAGTGTGTTTCTTGTTTATTTACATTCGCTACCCAACGACATGTCCATAAACTTGCGCGGAGTAATCCTTTTCTTTGACAGTTTAAAATGAAATCAGTATTGATTTTGTTTTACAATCGTTGTTCTCATCCAATATTAACCAAAACATGGAGTGGTGTTCGACTGCTGAAAAATTCTAATTGGGTAAAATTTTTCCACAGCTTCCATTAACTTTCATTTGCGGTTCACTTGCAAAACAGCAGCCCTAATGTCGCACATAGCTAGGAGGAGCCAGTAATATTTGAAAACCTGGTAATAGCGGTTTAGCATATGCATATTTCAAACAAAAATTTCTCACACTGTATAATATATATTTAATTGTCTCATCAAAATTTTATAGGAGTTTATATAAGTTAACGCAATGGAAAATTTAAGGATTGGGACCAATGTTGATATTAAACGTAGTGATGGTAAGTTTTCAACATTACATTCTATATACCTACTTATAAAAGTCACAACTATGCGGTCAAGCGGAACAATCCCCTTCTTCGAAGTGATTGCGTAAAATTGATGAAAGAAGGAACGCGAAGAACTAGCACAGGCACAATTAATTCGTTTATGTCAGCCTGGGTATGAATCTAGACTTCAGACCTTTTAACGAAGCAAGAGGAGAAGCACGCATACGTAGGGTGGGTGGAAATTGGGGGACCTACGCATCATCCAGTATCCAGTGGAATTCATATCCAGTCTTCGATCCCTGATGTCAGTCTAGGTAGGAACCGGGATATCAGACCTTTCAACTAAGCAGCTGGAAAAGCGGGCTAGAGCGGGGATCGAACTATGTGTCGACCGTACAACACAATGTGCATTGCATTTATTGCATATGCACTAGGACAAGCATGTCTCACATGCTTATACCTGATATTGGTTTGAAATGTATTTATTCCCAGCACAATATTTGATTTTTGCTCAAGTGTGCTTATGCTATCAAAGTGCGCAGTTTTTTTATATATATTTTCAGGAAGAATTCACTCAGCAGTCATAAGTTGTATTAACCGAGATACTAGAAGTGTTACCGTAGAGTGGTTTGAACGCGGTGAAACAAAAGGGAAAGAGGTAAAATCAGATGTCGAATCTATGTTTCTTCTAGCTTAATGTGCTTTCAACAACTTCAGTGAATCGCTTATCTGCATACCTGGGTGCCAGGGATCGACCGCATATCCAATACCAGTTAGATGGGATGCGCGTAAACGTGACATTTTGACCTTCCCCGGATCGAAAATTTTGTGAAAATGTAAATTTCAGAAATTGCTTTCAAATTTGGGTTCGTTCGAAAGCTCAAAGCCTGAGGAATACGAATTTTATCTCCTGGAATTTTGGATTTGCACATATTTTGCGCAAATGGTAGATTTTCCCGCGATGTGGTTTTTATAATTCTTTTATGTATCTGACATTTTCTTAAAGTGCAGAACTCGGAGTTATAAGCTATTACTAGCTATACTGTGTCATTCTTGTTTGTCATAAACTTTTTGTGCTACACTACGTATGTCTGTTCAAATGTCGAGAAAACTTTTAACTTGGACTTAATTACGTTAACAATGTTCTGTTAGCAAATTTTCGAGAAATATATGAAATTCAAAACTTCAGTACGTATGTAACGAAAAATACTGGAACATTCCACTGAGAGAATGCTACATTTTTATTATAGCGCAACCGTAATTTCGGCTGTAAACTGGTATATATTTTTTTATTTTATGTCAGATTGACATCGATTTAGTGGTCGAGCTAAATCCACAATTTCAACACACCGCTACAGAAGACGAAGACGATTCAATGGCACAAACTGCACCTCCGGGAGCGAGCAAAGTGGAACGAGATACCAGAAAAGTAAACGATACTTTTATATATTCGTATATATATTCATGCAGGGACGTTGCAGATTTATCGGCACCGGTGATAATCGTCGCTTTTCGTGAGTATCGGCATCGGTAACTGTAAAAATTGTCGATTATTTTAGGATAGGTTTTGCACATAACTAAGTTTATTTTAGGATAGCTTTTGCACATAACAGTGAGTTAGAGTGCTATCAGTTTCACTTGTTGGCGAATATCGGTGCGCCTGATCAGGAAAATTGTTATCAGTCTTGCAGTTTGTGTTTGAAAAAATTGGTTGAAATGAACCGTTCTCATGAAGGTTTAAGTCTTGGCACTTATAATGATGTAATGAATACTACGTATCTAATTAAGCATCGTGTATTAAAATTGGAATCTTCATCGGTATCGGCATTGGCATAGTTTCAAAATAAACATCGGCATCGGTAAAAAATTTGGATATCGGCACTTATACACATAGCTAAAAATGGCCAGTTTCCGCAACCCCCTCCCCGCTCAGAACTTTGCTTACGTGGAAAAATTATATATACTACGATGGGGTAAGTAATAAACTTTTTAATTTCTTCCGGGAAGAAAGTTATATCGTGACACTGGGGATGAGGCCATGTCCTAGAACATCTAGTGTGTATTTTATTTATTTTAATTCTTGTGTATTAAGTTTCATAATTGACTAAATTTGCAGAATCTGCGTCGAACGCTTCAGCATTCCAAAATAACTAATGTTCGCTCAACATCTGAAACGACACAAGGAAAACAAGAAGCGAAAAAGTGTAAGTGTGTTCAGCGCTATATACTACGCAGGGTGCGACCGAATATCCCGTTACGGTGTCCGGTTTAAACCTACCGGATACCGGATATTTACGGTTGTGGCGCCGAACATGATAAAATTGCTTTTTGCAAGTAATCGTCAGCTATTTTTAACTTATGTAAGCGAGCGACAGTTAAACGCATTTTTGCATTAAACAATTTCGGTTTGTTTCCGGTAAATTAATATCCGGTCGCACCCGATACTATGGTGCAAACGGATTTTCGGCTCCAGCAAATACGTAATCGACATCGTGTTCAGGTATTTTTTCTTTAGTATATATTCGGTTGAAATGAGGAGATGCTCGGAAAACGCGACATTTTGAACCCACCTCCGGGAAAGAAAATTTCTGACAACTGAATTTTTTATGAAATGCTGGCAAATGTTTTCTCGCAATGTAGTTTTTTGTGGACGGTTACATTGACCTAAGCTTTCAAACAAAACCCAATGAAAGATACTTTTATGCATCTGGCAGTGGCTTGCCTTAAAAAGTTTGTAAAACACTTAGCGGTTTGTAAATTTTTCCTTAGATAACTTCTGGGCTTTGTTGTAAGACAAAGATAAGCCTGAAAGTGCACTAGCTATTGCGCCAACGCCGACAGTTTGAAGGGTAAAATGAACGCATATCTTGTGCCGCGGTTCAAATCGTGTGATACCGGGGGATCGTTTATGATCACCCTCAGAATTTTTGCTTTTTAAAAAAGGCAGAATTTTTGCTTGTTTCTTAACAAAGTGACTTTCCGGGGGGGGGGGGGGTCAAAATTTTATTCTCCGAAAAGTCGCAATTTTTTAAGAAACATCGGTCGTTGCAACACTCAATAGAAACCACACCTTACACTGGCATTTAACGTTCGAAAACTGCGGAAATGTTTTATTAAGACTAAAAATAACTGTGAAATTAAATTTCCGGGGGGGGGGGGTGATTAAAAATGTTTCCGTTCGGGATCATATCTGTCCGCATCTGCATTCCCGACTGTAGCAAGCTAGGCTAGACCGCTCAATAAAAACACATGCTTAATGTTTGTTTTCTTGTCAACAACAATTCGAACCAGGCTTACACGTATAAAGTTTTAAAGTGACGATTATACTTTCCGGGACGGATCAAATGGCATTCCACTTTTTACTACTGTTTTTTATGTTGGCCTGGTCAAGTACATTCGTAAGATGTTAGTAAAGTTTTACACTGTGTTTTATACATAGTCAGTTATGGTTTTTTTCGGAAAAAAATTATGACCGGAAACAAGTAAATTTTTCCATTTTTTCCGAAAAAATGGAAAAAAATTAATTCATAGTGTGAGTGATCCTTAGCCGGCGTTTGCCCAAAAATGCTTGCTTTTTGAAACTTTTTGCATATTTGAGCTTCTGATGACATCCCCTGATCATTCCATGCCCAGAACTGAATTTTTGAAAAAATCGATTTTTAAAGCCACAAGTTCTATCACGGACTCGTTAGCCAGACGTCAGATTGGGAAACATTTAACAATATTCGTCTTAGCTCCGCAACCTGTGTCAAATGATATATAATTTGTATAATTTTTCGGCAAAAATTTTTTGAGACCAATGTAGAAATTTGGGACGTTAAAATTCGAATTTTTTAAAATGCATTGACGTGGAACAATCGGAGGATGTCATCTTAACATCAGAAATCAGAAATTCATGAGTGGAGCAAGCTAAATAAGTCATACTTGGTTTTTCTAAGTTTCAAGTTATCAGCTCCCCATATCGTTTAACCATTAAAATGTTTTTGTGAAAAAAATTAAACAAATTACATACATATTCAACGTATTTGCAACGCTGAGTCGAATGGTGCTAAATTTCTTGCCATCAGACAATTGGCTCACGAGTTGTGATCAAAAAGTGATTTGGCGCTCTGCCAACCATTAGAGGTGGCGCCGAATCCTGGCAATAACTCGGGAACCAGTGAGTTTAAAGAAATTTTTTAGCACCATTCGATTCAGCGTCGGAAGCATCGAGGTTTTCAAAATTTATATAAATTTGGCTGTGAGATGATCAGGGTAAGTCATGAGAAGCTCATATATAAAGGTTTTAAACATCTGGCAACCTTTGGTGAACGAGAACTGGGCAATAACTAGGGATGTGCCGATTAATCGGCATCGGTAATAATCAACAGTTTTCGTGAGTATCGGCATCGGCACTGCAAAAAAATTGTCGATTGTTTGCCGATACTTTTTGCACATAACAGTCAGTTTGAATGTTATCAATTTCATATCTGGGCGCATATAAGTGTGTCCGGTCAAGAAAACTGATACGTATCTTTCTAGCGTTTGTGTTTGAAAAATAAATTGAAATGAACCGTTCGTCTAAAATTATAATCGTTTATGATGGTTAAGGTTTAAGTCTTCATATATTGATGTAATGTAGTACCCAATCTGTTTATTAAGCATGGTGTATACTAAAGTTGGAATCGGCATCGGCAAAAATTTTGGTATCGGCACATCCCTAGCAATAACCGAAAACATTCTGTTTTTAAGCAAGTCACAGTTGTACAAATACATTATATTGCTCTTTGAGGAAACTTTTCTTTTACTTTTTAGCGCGAACGAACGGATCACGCCAGTCTGGAATACCGGCTGCATCTGCCGGGAATGGCACAGTTCTGAGTGCGGCGCCTCCTGTTACGGCACTCACGACAGTCAACGGATACCATAATGGTCAACCGGCAGGACCGGCAGCAACAAATAACGACTTGTCGCCAAATGGCGGACTACGCTCGCTTGCGACTCAGTCAAAATTTCAGCATGGCCCAGGAGAAACAGCGTTGTCTTCCGGATTAGGTGCTCCCTGTGGTGCTGGTGGAAATAAACATGGTATGCAGCATCGATGTGGCTGTTTGCTTGGATTTTTTTAATTTTAATGGTATTTGTGTTTTTTAAAAAGTGGCTGAAACTTTAATTTCACCCAAGAAAGCAACGGTACGTGCAAGGTTTGGTTTTTCCAGAAAAAATCAATCGAACCGCGTAATCCTATAAAAATTAGTCCTTCCCTGGCTTCTCCACAGCTTGAAAATTTCCGCCGGGGGGGGGGGCGTTTCCTGGGGGGCAGCTGATTTTGCTGGGGGATTTGCAACGCTATTAAAAATTATGAGTACTCAGCGTAATATAAATCATATTTTGCCGAATGTCCGCCTCAAAAGAAGTCCAGGTCTTTACGTTTTAACATTGAAAATTTTTGACCTAGAAAAGTCCTGGGGGGCTCAGCAAAAAAATTTGCTGGGGGGCGGCCGAAAATTCGCCGGGTGGCCTTTCCTGGGGGCGGCAACATTTTCGCCGGAAGAAAATGAAAATTTCGAAAAATGCTGGGGGGCCCCCGCCCCCCCCTCCCCCCCGCAGTGGAGAAGCCAGCTTCCAGAATTGAACTTTGATGAAAGGCATCAAATGTTTAAAAGATTTGGCACAACACCGTAAAAATGTCGGTTCCTGCGTTCTCCAATGCCGGAACTGGAACAAAAACCGGTTTTGCAGAAATTCTCGCTGGAACAGGAATTCTGGTGGAACCTTGGTTTCTGCCAAGCGAATGATTATTATGGATTGGTTTTATCCTAGGGAGTATTTTGTCACCAGTTGTCCGTCAAAAATTTTGTTGGTTGTTTGGTTTTGATGTCGGTTTCAAAACCTAGCGAGACTCAAGAAGCGTACCAGACCTCGATACAAGCTGAAAACTCCACTTACCGAGGTCAAAAATATTTTTACGATACCTACCAATTCCTGCGCGCTAAGTAGGAATGGTTATTTTACGTGTGTTATATAATATAGCGTGCGGTTGGATATCCGGATTTGGTTTAATATCCGACAGGACCCAAATTTAAGAAAACTGCGTTTTACAAGTGAGTGTCTTTAATACCGTACTGCAATTTCATTTCTGAGAAAGTCAAAAGTTCAAGTTTTGATACGCTGAAGTAAACATAAAAAATTCAAAACAATATGTATATAATATTTTCTATCATATATATTTTTTCAGTTTTATCAAGACTTACTAGAGTAATAACAGAAGTATTATAAGTACGTATTTTAGGGAACGAGTTGCAATAACGGCAAGCTAAAATGTCCGGCTCTGGTCTGTAATCATCAAATCGGAACCTGATGAACTAGAATTGGAACTTCCAGTTGATCACTATCAAATAATATTTTTATTTCATTAGCGTCTGGTGTAGTTTAAAAATACTATTTTTGTCACTGAGCGCGTAGTTTCATTTGGTTTTATAATGTTGATTTGTTAAGTATGCGTGTATATTTTCAGAAAGACGATCAACAACAGTCAAAGAAATCGAACGTTTGCGTCGAAATCGTGAAGAAAGACGAGCGCAACACGACGAGATGAGGGCACGAAAGCAAGAACTGATGGAAATGGATCCGGGCAATCCGAATTGGGAAACTTTGGCCATGATCAGGTAGGTATGGGACGGAACTTCTTGACGTTTCTTCGGTTGATGTTGTCTTGTTTTTGACTGTCTTGCGCGTGATGTTTCTCTTTTTACCAGCTTTGGGTTCTTTAGGTTGGCTCGGAGTCCTAAACACTCGCCCCGCGCTTGTTGAACGTTTTCGGTGCAGAAGGGATCAAAAATAAAGTTAAAAGTAATTCCTTGCGTTCGACCGGTGCTCCTCTATGCCTGTGAAACGTGGCCGATCGAGGCTAACCACGAGCGGCGTCTGGATGCCTTCGACCACCGAATGCTGCGCTGGATACTGCACGTCTCCTACCGTGACCACGTTACAAACGTCGAAGTTCGCAGACAAATGGGCATCAAGGAAACCGTTTCGGAGTCGATCCTCAAGCGGCGGCTATATTGGTTCGGGCATGTCGCGCGTATGGAAACCGTTCGTCTACCGTTCAAATTTTTGTTCCACCCGATTCCGGCTGATGAGGGATGGCGTCGGCCCTTCCGAGGAGTGCGCAATACATGGCAACGCAAGCTGTTCAAGGATGTTAACTGTCGACCTGTCCATGATATCGTAAACCGAAATGCGGCTGTTTTCAAACGTGACTATCTGACTCTTACGACAATTGGCTATGGACAGAAGTGGCTTTGTGTTATTGGTTGATAAAATCGCGAGCTGCAAATGACCCTTTGGGTTACGCAAATGATGATGATGATGATGATGATGGGCTGAACTTGGGGGATTTGCCGAGTGGGGAGATTGTGGTCTTGCTAGAGTCCACCCCACCAGCGAAACACCAGAAAGTTTGCTGAGTGAAACGTTTCTACGCTTTGGAATCAGCGTTGAACTTTTGAGAGCGAAAAGGTGCCCGGACACGCCAATTTTGCAATGATCGATACCGAAAATTAACAGGAGTGCAGTGTTGTTAGTCATTGTTTTTGGAAAATGTAAAATAGCCCGCTCTATACCTCTTGAAATTTTTATATGGGAACGGAATCCCTCTGAATGTAATCCTGCGTTGCGTACGCCCCTGCGCTTTTAAAGTTTCTGGTATAAATGTTCTGTTTTGATTCCGTTTGGTATAATTCCAGTTCCGTTTTGCATCCTTCCTCAAGTCCTCGTCCTCCGCAAAACTTAGTATTTATTTTTGTCTTTTGGTTTGTTATCATATTCAGTGCGTACTGAACGCACATAAATACTTACTTAATTTTCAGAGAATATCAAGAAACTTTGGATTTTAATCCGCTGAAAATAACCGATGCTATTCGTGATCAGAAAATTACGGTTGTAGTCAGGAAAAGGCCATTGAATAAAAAGGGTAACCAATCTTTTAGTATATATGTACGTTGTTGATACCTCTCTACGTAGGTATAGCTGTAAAATAAATATATGTTTTCACCAGAGTTGCACATTAATCCCTGCTCCGATCAGAATTTCTGGAAGAATTCAACTCTTGTTCCTGCATTTAAGGATTCAGAAACCGGACGCTCAAATATTTAGCGAGCGAAACACCGCCAACAGTGTTAGGCAATATCTTGGTATATCAATAAAAAAATTTTGTTTCAGGTCATAAATCTCAAAACTGAGGTCGAGCACGAAATATATTAGCGTTTAAAAGTTATGCGGCTGGCATTACGTCAATGCTCGGAAACAAAATTATAGATATAACTGAAATTTGCAACATGCCAGATTTGAACTCGGATTCGGCAAATTGCAATGGATTCGGATCCGGTCAAATCGTTGATTCGGTGCCACCCTGTTTTGCACTTGGGGGTCGAAAGGTGGATATCGGTCTGTCCGTCCGAAAGGAATCTCAAGAACCGCTGAACCGATTTTGATAGACTTTTTTGTTTGAAAGCTTATTATCCTGGTTTGTTAACCTCGCATTGGGGTTTTAAAATTTTAAGCCGTTTATTAGCTACAGGCTAATTTGCATAATTGGTTAAGCCTACATTAGGATTTTTACTGTATTTCACTAATCATTAGGGTTACAAGCAATCTAATGTTAGTACTAAAGGATTTTTGGGGGCGAGAAATATGAATAAATTGTTTACAAACCGCCATAACCGATATGAATAGTTAGCTAATGACTAATTTACATATTATCATAATTGTTAAGCTTAAATTAGGACTTTTTAGAATATTTCACTAATTATTATGGTTATAAGCAATCTAATTTCAGCAATTTACGTCCGAGGAATCTGAACAAATTGTCTAATTTCAAAATCGATGATCGAATAGTTAGCTAATAGCTACTTTGCATATAGCTAAAAGCTACTTTGCATATTTGCGTAATTGATATGCCTAAACAAGGACTTTTAAATGATTTCACAAATATTAGGGTTACTGAAGGGTTTTTTGTTGGGAGGAATCTGAATAAATTGTTTGCAAACCTTCAAACCCGATAAATGAATAATTAGATAATAACTGATTTGCATATTAGCGTAATTGCTTTGTCGTATTTTTAATCAGATACTGACTTATCAAGTGTGTGGAGCGTATTTTGTTCTTTTTATGAATATTACGTGTTTTAACTTCCTCATGGCCCGTAAAAAATTTACATGACTTCTAAGTTAATTAATAGTATGACAGGGTACATGTGGAATTCCATTCCGATTGGAATTCCGGTTTAATACTAGTTCCGACTCCGGTCTAATCTAGTTCGGCATTGTACCCTGTAGTATAGTTTGTTTTCAGAAGTTACTCGGAAAGAACTCGACGTTATAAGCATTCCGAATCGCGATCATTGTATCGTTCACGAACCGAAAACGAAAGTTGATCTGACAAAGTATCTGGAAAATCAGATGTTTCGTTTTGATTATGCGATGGACGAATGTGTTACCAACGAAATGGTTTATAAGTATGTTAGCTCAGTTCTCCGGTTCCAACAGGAGCTGCATTTCACAGGAGACAAGAATCGGAAAAGAATTCTCTTTTTGTCGGAACAAGAAACCAGAATAGGAATTACAAAAAATTACATAACTGAATTAACTGTTGATTGACTATAGCGCAAAATGAAAATGTTATTTAATCGCGTGTTTTGTTTTTTGTTTGGTTAGGGCCCGTATTCACAACTGTGTGTAGCACCTATCACCAGTTGGTGATAGGTCGTATAACTTTTGAACCAGTAAATACTGAGGCTCAAAGTTCAGTACATTTTTGGCATGTGATTTGCTCTACTCCTGTGTCAGTTTTGAACTCAACATGCGGAACAAGGCATGTCGGCAAAAACACTACCAATATTTTCGCGATTCAGATCAGGCGGCGATACTGCACTACTTGCATTTTATCGTACGTGGTTGACTAGAAAAGATGACGACCCAGCCAGCAGTATATATGTCCCAGATGCTGAGTGGGTGAGGAAGATGTAACGCATATTTTCAACGATTGCCCGATACTTCCACTGGTGTTACAACGCAACCGATTAACTGATAGAGACAACCCGCGAAATGCATTGTTCAACGAACCGAAAAAGGACGCGGACTTTCTGAGGGTCGCCGGTATCCTAAATCATTAGCTTGGTACCGGTCACATATTCCTATCGGAGACGTGCTGCACAAATATCATCGTCATCATCAACTCAACAAGTGCAATTGTTAGTTAGTTAGTTTGAACAGCCACTGCCAACTGGTGATAGTTGCCACACACGTTTGAGAATATGGGCCTAATTTTTAAGCTGCATAAAAAGGAATTTGGTGAGCAAACTCAAGCTACGAAAATTTAACGCCTTCTGTAAACAATTATTCAAACGTTAATTTTTATATTTAAGTTTATACTTTATGATTTACCATGAAAGCTTAAAATATTTACAGGAGTTCCGATGAAAAGTGAAAGCACATTTCACGGAGGATATATATTGACATTCGGCATTCTGCTGGTTTCAATATTAGAAAATGATATTTGTCTCTGATATACCGACACACTAAGTTTTAAATACCCGCCTAAATAATGGGTATTCAACTTTGAAACAGTCAATATAACCAAGGGTGCATGATACTCCTTCATATGAATGTGCAACACAGCGGGTCCGGTGTGGAACAAAATGTACCACCGGGTGTTGTGTTTTTGGCCAACCCTCTTTATTTAGCGAAGGGGTCGCAATTACATACCCCCCAAATTGAACTATCACCAGAGTATTTTTGATGCCGCATGTATATGAAGTGCCGTGGTTAACATAGTCGTACCCCCTCTAAATAAGGAGAGTCGGTCAAAAACACAACGCGTGTCGGTTACTTTGTACCATGCGAAACCGGAAAAGTTGAACACTCTTGTATCATGCACTATTGTTTAACCAAAAACAACCGCACGTACTATGTATTGTTTCGCATTTAGTTTTATTTTTAACGGTGTTTTGTACGGGCTTCTATTCTTGCTGTAGGTTCACAGCACAGCCACTAGTCAAAACAATATTTGATCAAGGCTTTGCCACCTGTTTTGCGTATGGTCAAACTGGCAGCGGCAAAACGCATACTATGGGAGGCGATTTTCACGGCAAATCGCAAGATTGCACAAAAGGCATATATGCGTTTACAGGTACTAGAATTGTGCATATTTCATTGTGTACATCAGTATGGCTTACGAAGAACTTGTTGGTTCTTTGATTAGTGACTTTGTAGTTGTCAGGGTGCAACCGAAATTGTGATTTCGTGCAGCCGAGATTGCAATTCGGATTAGACTTCGATTTAAAATGAATTTCAATTCCAATTTTAGTTTAGCTTTTACAGAACCAAAAATCATAGCCAGCTTGCTCGTGCGACGATTTTGAACATTGGTGCCAGCTAACAGACACCAATAAATATTCTACGAATTATGGGTACAGTCGAAAAATTTTTAGTCCTGATTTCGGTTTTGATTACAATTCCGGTATAAATTTGTTGTTTCGAGTAGTTGTATGTAATTATTTTTGCTAACACTGTCACAGTTTCTTTTTACCCATTCACGTCTGCCGTTATGGAGAAATGTCGCTTTTGTTTGTTAAACAAGAATTACCGAAGCCGGATATCGCTTCTTCATTGAGCCGGTAAATCAGTCTCGAGAAGCTTCCATACATAAAATAGAGTTAGCGTTACCAATCCTAGTAATAATTATAGTAAAAACAGTTCTTTATCTTAAAATGTGTATGTTGACATGACTGTTTAAAGTTGAGTTTAGCTCGCTATTTCAGACGTATTAATGTGTATAATGTTTTAGCTCGAGATGATTTCGGCTGTCACAAGCAACATTCCAAGGATAATCTCGTGGTGTCATGCAGCTACTTTGAAGTCTATTCGGGCAAAGTAAGTTCTTGAGAACCTATTAAATATTGTGGCAGGGAAATGTGAGAGACCCTCCAGATTCGTATGGTTTTGCGGTAGATCGATCCGTTGTAGCGAAAAGTTTGCTTAGTTTCGTAGGTCAGTGGTTACGGCAGCGGACCTGTAATAGAGATGCAATCCGGGAATCCCATTTCTCGTTTAAAATTCTGATTCAAAACCAGTTTCAATTTCTCTGATTTCAACTGCACAATCAGTCGGAATCGGAAATTTGATATGTTAATTTTAATCATAATTTTTGTGAAACGTTGCATAACAATTCTGTACCATTTTATCTATTCAATTGCTTTCGATGAGTTAACTTATTAATAATTGTGATTTAGCTTTACAGAATCAGAAATTATCTGTAAAATTCCGTTTTCATGGTGACGTATCAGAAAATTGTTGAGAGCCAACGGTACACCCTAAATCAATATTACATTTGTCAGTCACAAACTTTCTAGTTCCGATTCCAATTCCGTTAT
>JASANG010003442.1:0-50436 GCA_030248215.1 Enoplolaimus lenunculus
ATTGGCATGGTATTTTTATAGATATAATAATTAGCTTCGGTGAACACCGCATATACATGCGTTTTTGATGACATTTCGTTTGGATCGCAACATATTTTACGCTCTAGTGGAAATATAACAGAAAAACAGCGGCCGATCCCACATCTGAACTGAAAGAAGTTAAATCGCCGATGTATAGCTGAGGGGCGGACCGGTTTTGCACGGGATTGTGACAGAGTAAGTTTGCGTTAAAATATTTTTGCTCAAGTTGAAACTTAGGCTTAGTTAGAGGTTTATTTTTACGGTGAGGCTCAGACTTAGGAATGTGCTTATACTACTGTTACTGTTCTTATCTATGCATGCATTAGCTAAAATATTCTTGATTTTTGAACGCGCCCTATCCGCACCTGTGACGCACAACATAGTTAGTATTATTAAATAAAAAGATTTCCGTCTTGCTACCTGGCAGTGCATCAGACTTACTTCACAATAAACACCGAATTGCATTCTGACATAATGTTGCGTTCGTTCAAAATATGTTGTTCTTGTTTTGTTTCAACAATATGACTCTTTTTCATTCGCTTCAGGGCGTATGACTTTTTGTCTTCACCATTGATTGTAACCTGAAACGTACAAAATCACATTTAGCGATCATTATCAGAGCGTGAAAAAATTACAATAAAACCTAACGAAATATATATGTCAAAAGAAATTGAGAATGTAGCCCAGGTCTTAAAATTTTGTGTTTTTGGTCAGATTAATTGTTGCCTTAAATAATACAGCTGCAAAGCCATACGGTCATGATTTTATAACTTACATACTGCTAAAATAAAACACTGTTTAGCAGTGGTTACTGAAAAAATATATAACTCTACTGCAACCATCATTTATATAAGACGCTGACGGATCCAAAGTGGTCATAAAGGGGCGTGGGCCTACAATAGGAACCAAAACCAATATTTTGTGTTAAAAGTTAGCAAATAAAATTGCGTTTTTTACTGATGTGCGTCGCGCGGCCTGCTCTATCGGAAATTTCTGGATATGCCATTGATTTGAGTAATAATTAAAGCATGTTAATGCTTGTTGTTTTCTTTTTTGATTAATAAACATTGCAAATTCTCGCACTTACCAATTCAACACGGCCGAACCCACCAACACCAAGCGTTGCAACAACCGTTAAATCGCCCAATCTCAACTGTTTGAATTCTTCGTCGATTCTGAAATAAACATACACAAATTGTGGAGTGGTGGATCAAGAAGTTTTACACATTTATATGGAGTTAAAAATATTTCGACATTTGCAAAGGAGCTTTGTTGTTCCACAGTTCTTGTGATGTCAGACCTAATAAGCATATCTATTGTGTTCAATACAAAAAGTACACAAATTTATACTATTAAAATCAGAACGCCTCACATACGTATTTTGAGCACCGTTCCAACATAGAAGACATATTCATCAATTCTATACGTATATAGAATGAAAACTTTAAGGCGTCGCTAACTACAAGTGTCTCTGTCTAAGAAGCATAATCAGTGGCGCATCCAGGATCTCAAAATGGGGGGGGGGCAAAATTTCACAGGTAATAAACTCATTTTTGACCAACATACAAACCACGAACTATTGTCATAAAATTGACTTCTTTACATTCGTTCAATTGAGATGAATCACTAATAAAACTAACGCATCAACGCAATCTAAACAACAGGGTGGCAACATAGGTTCGGATTTGGTTTTAAACAAGCACAAATTTAAAGGCTCGGATTCGGAAGCCAATAGAAATAAACAGCGTAGACAGCAATTGACGCTCTATATAATTTCGTTCGAGATGCTGTTTGGGGGCAACGGCCGGCGTGGCCCCCCCATGGATCCGCCATTGAGCATAATAGTTCGTCTTCGTGTAATATGGTCTTTCCGACGGAGTCAATAGATTTAGCTTTGCTTTAAAATAAACATGTTGAATATATCCCAAACCCATCAAATTTACGAAAGTTGCACATGTGTGCAACCACGTTTACTAGTTAAAGTTATTGACAGTATTTAAAGAAATGCAACAAACGAAAACCTGTCTCTATTTTGCTGACTGTCCGACGGAACGGGTACCAGCTTATCATGTCGCCCATGGCAGTAAGACATCAATTGTTCAAATGATCTGAAAACAAGTCTAGTTTATGTGAGAAAAAACTACAATTAGAAAATAAACTATACTTAGACAACTGTAAATGTTTTGTGGCTCTGATTTTTAAAATGAAACATTAAAATACTTAACAATCACTGAATACGGAAGCCAACGTATTGGTATAAACTGAAAAGTTTTTAACTCATTGAATATACAAATTTAAATCGATCTTACTCATAATCAATAGTCAAACACGATACCCGTTCAGAATAAGCGATCATGTTAGCAGAACGTATGTCTTCGCTAAAACAGCAAAGTACGTAACACTTCTAATTTATTTCAGTATATTCAGGGACGCACGCAGGATTTCATTTTGCAAGCGGATAATTATGTCAAAAAGTCATTGTGAGAAAAGAATTCGTAATCTGTGGAAGTTAAACTCAGACAACCAAAGCGGAAAATTTTTAAAATTTTTCTCAGCATTGAAAGTTTCACATACAAAATTATTAACCTTAGGTTAACACTAACTATCAACCACTCCAATGTACACACATAACAATTTTATGTGTATTGTAAATGAATATATATAATTCGATGAAAAAATGTTGATCTAAGGTCAAAGCTCGTAAATTTTTAAAATTTTCGTGCGTTAACCTTAGATTAACGCAAAATTTTCGATACACTCAGGTTAAGACTCGTAAATTTTTACAAGTTTCAAGTGTAAACTTGAGGTTATGACATTTCCTGTGTGAGTTCGTTACAATTTATTGTGGATGCGGCATAAAAGTGCGTTTTTCGAATCTTTCCAGAATTTTCGGGAAATATATCCGCCTATCCTTAATTCTATACGCCCGGGAATACCTGAATCCAACGTAAATTTTACACTAAACTGATTACCAACTTTACGACAGTTTTGCATTATGGAATTTCGAAAAAATATCTTGAAACCCAATTTTGATTGGCAAATTCTGCAATTTAACCATATTTTGTACAAAGCGTTTAGCGATCTAAAAAAGTTAAGCTTACGAAACGAAATTGAATAGCATTTACCCACGTAACGCCTTTTCACCGAAATAATCACCGGATGCCAAAATTCCAGCGGCACGTTCTTTCGGTAAATGACCATTTGATCCGCCGTATGTGTCTTGAACAGTATGAGTAACTTTTACCTAAATACAAGTAGTTCAAAATCATTTTGTTTATAATTAATTTGCATTTTGCAGATAACATTTGAGATGCTTGTTTCAATAAATTTTTATTTTGTAAACACAATTTTAAGGCGGCGGAACGCCAAAGCATTGTTGTTCAAGGTTTCATGGTGAAAATTTTCAGTTACAGTCTATACCTTCTGCTTTGCTGCGTTTGGTATTTATGCCGTAGCCACGGCACCGATTTAGCCATAGCGCCAATTTGGTTAGCCATGGCATCGAAGCTCAAATATGCAAAAAGTTTCAAAATCAAACCATTTTTGGGCAAACGCGGGCTGAGTGATAACGAAAAAGACCCCATGATTTTAGCGTATTTTAATTGCATCCGCAATATTTAGTGTTTTTTGCTCAGCGCAATTTTGTTCCATGCTATTTTGAGCAACATTTGGCTTTGCCAACAGATGCACCAATTAAGCACCGTTGCTACAGTGACTATAGCCACTATGGTAGCTGGTGCAATAGCTAGCCATATTTCAAATACGGCTAAATTGGTGCCAAGGCTACCACATATATACTATGAACAAATAGCATATTGCAGTACATGAAATAATTCACAATGCACCGTGTTTAACAATTATATACTAAAGGTATGCCCAACGCTGATTCTGCGCAAAACATCACAACCTCAACGTCCAAGATCTAAACGTTGACGGAAAACGCTAATATTCATGCTAGAAATGGTTCAGTGTACCTGGCCCTGCCGGATAATATAAAACAACTCGCCGCGGGCACCTTGACGAACAATGTATTCTCCAAAATTGTAATGAACCTGAAACCGCTAGGGAACAATTTTAATACGCTTACAGAATGCAGTTAATATTTTGTAAACGCAGTAAACCATTATTAACAGCATTGCCATCCAGAAATTTCTAAAAGGGCGCGCGTGATATAATGGTGGAAAAATAACTCGCGAGCAAGAAGCAGAACGCCATTGTATTCCTAAGCCTTTTATGGCCTATGTATAGAACAGGGCCGGAGCAGTAGTATAAGTATATTCCTAAGCCTAAGCCTGAGCGTAAGCCTAAGTGTATGTATGAGCCTCTTCCTGAGCCGAAGCCTAAGCATAAGCCTAAGCCTAAGCCTGAGTCTAAGCCTAAGTCTAAGCCTATGCCTAAGTCTAAACCTAAGTCTAAGCCTAAGCCTAAGCAAAAAATAGTCTAAAGCTTAAACTGACTCTATTATAGCTCCTCCGGAAAACGAACCGGCCCTGCTCTATACATGGGCACCTTTTATTACCAAATTATTGTATATACATTAAAAGTACCTACAAGGTGTAAGTTTACGTTGATATAAAGGCGAGGTTTTGCATTCATTCTAAAAATTGTAACTTTGAAATGATCGCGATCACACAAAAGCTGAGAAACAGCTTAATGCTGCATCTGAATTATTTGTCCTACCTCGTCTATAATATCAGCAATTCTGTTCAGTACTTCTTCCGAAAGTTTCGAAAACATAGGAATGCTGAAAATAGCAATAATTCAGAAACACATCTAAAACCGTACACTGCAAAACCGGGTGAGTTAAATTGACTCTCTCCGAAATAGGCTTTTCCGGACTACATAAATGAGTCAAAATTCGACTCCGCCAGAGTCAAATTTGACTCACTGCGCAACTCAGTTAGTCGAATGTGACTCTGGCGGAGTCGAGTTTTGACTCGGTTTGTGTAGTCCGGAAAAGCCTATTTCGGAGAGAGTCAATTTGACTCACCATTTTTGCAGTGTATTTTCAAATCTGTGTAGCATCTACCACCACCAGTTAGCGATAATATTTCAAACAAGCGAAGTAAAGCATAATTTTTCACACAAGTGAACTAAAACAGCTTGGCAATAGTCAATCTCAGCTCACAAGGGATACCAATCAATCGCAAAAAAACTGCCAACACTCGAAGCTTTTATTTAGCTGATTGCAATTTAGCGTACCTATCGTGCACCGATGATAGGTTTACAAACATATATTTGAGAATGTGGACACTTGACTTCAAAGCTTGTAAACGGGATCCAGATGCGAAAAGTTAAGCGTTTTAACAAATACTTTTCTTTTACAGCATAGTTTAGTTTACTTTGAAGTCAACTTTTAAGCGCGGTTTATAATTCGTAGCACCACCAATGACTGCTCGTGAATACCATTGCAATTTATAATTACTTATGTATATGATCCTAAAAATTTAATCTGTAGCCTGTGTATCGCAGAGAATAAAAATTGCAAGGAACCAGTTGGTCAGAAACAAGGTAACCGGCAGATCGGGGCTAGAATTACTAACAAAAGTAAACAGACTATGGTATGTTAACTTAAAAAGAAAGCTCCGGCGCCCAAGCCACGAGGATCCTTGAACTGACAAACACTTACCCTCGTAGAATCTTGCAGTATTCGTCAACTTTAGCTTGACCAGTTTTCATCATTATCGCTTGGAATGTTTGCCTGTTTATGGCCCACAGTTTGCACGGTACCAGAGCTAAACGTAGACGTTTCATTTTAAAATTTTACATTGCCCATATACCGTTTGCTAGTATGAATTTTTATCAATCCGCCGCACGTTTGACTTAAAAAACTGTTAATCGAAAAACTTTGAAGACACTTCTGAGGTCTACAAGTATTTTATTTAATTCGCGTTCAGCTTATAAAAAATTAAAAGGTCATGACATGAAACCTATGAACCAGTACGGCCCGTAGCCAGAAGGGGTTAGGGGGCTCAGTCCCCTGTACAAAAATTTGGGCCCCTCAGATAAGTTACAACCTCGCTGTAAGTCATCAAGAACCCTTGCACGCCAATCATGAAAATTTTAGCCTCGCCTATCTTTGAGAACTGGCTACAGCCCTGAAACGGTATGTTTCAAATGGAGCACCAATGGTCATCTGTTTCAGCTCCAAAGCTGCTTTAGTTATTTTATACTTTCATTCAACTTACCTTTGACCGAAGCTGTTCTTGTGCAATTGTACAAAATTGCCAATTCACCAAACAGTTTGCCAGGATTCATTGTTGATAAATATTTGCCATCCTTAGTCACTTCTACTTGACCCTCTAAAAATGAAATATTACGCAAAATCGTATCAACAACTTTAATTTTAATTATGGAGTCAGCAAAATCAATTATTTACACAACTAAAAATAGCGTAGGGGGTTATAGCTAGCAGGGTATTAAAAATAAGATTATGCACTTTGCCAACCTGGGCAGGTGTTGGTGGTAAACCTCAAATTATGTTTTCAATTAAGCATCAGGAAAACCAGTTACAGGGATGGTCTGACATCATTTTAAGAAATTCAGGAGCGGTCTACTAACGCGTCATAATGCGCTATAACGGACATGCACATGCAATGGCGGATCCATGGGGAGGGCCACCACGGCCGTGGCCCCCCCAACAGCATGTCGACAAAAATTATATAGCAGTTTTGTGGCAATAGTACGTGGTTTGTGTGTTAGTCAAAAGTAAGTTTATTGTCTGTGAAATTTTGCCCCCCCCCCATTTTGAGATCCTGGATCCGCCACTGTGCACATGGGTAGTCATGTTCTATGCCTGCACACGTCACCTTACTACATGAGACAACCTGAAACTTATAAAATAAGCTATTTGTTTATAAATTTGAACTGCTACTATTATCTGTGCGTTGTGTTGACCCAACTTACCCTCCATAACATAAACCAGTGATCCAACGTCACCCTCTTGAATAATTAAGCATCCGCTGTCAATTTGAACTGAATGCATTGATTCAGTGATTTCGTCAATTTGACCGATGTCCAACTGGCATAAAAATTCATTCGACAATATTGCGTTTCGAATCAGGTCTTTGCTCCTGAAGCAAAAACGCATATAATTCTGAACGTTTTCTAAAGTCTGCCACGCATTAAATATTAATTTAGTATAACTGGTATTCGGTTACTGATAGGTTCAAATACAAATTTAATTGTTCCAAAATTTGTCGATTTTTCTGGCTAACCTATTTTGACTGCATTTCCCCAGAGCTCTAAGTGACAAACCTTTTTCTGTAGAATCATGTACAATGATCTGTTAATGTTAACCTTTAGTTACATTTTGCCTGTGTCCGGGACACTTTCAGGGTCTGTTTAATCTTATTTACCTCGCAGATTTTTCAAAATGAGTATAACATTCGTTATCAGCATGTATCTTTGTAGGTTCAGCGGAAATGCCAACTCTTTGACGACGAGGGCCAATGCCAGCTGAAAGCGAAATCAATTAAATACAAACGTTTTTATTCATATGTTCGGATATAGATAATGTACGTTGTGCGTGCTTTAACAACATCGCGTTCGCTTGAGTGAGAGTTTTCTTTAAGAACTAAATGGTAATCTGTTATTCCCATTTCAATTTTATATATTTTCGTTGTAAAACCGAGGAAATTGAGCGAAACGATCACCGAAAGCCGTAGGAACAACGCGTTCTTGAGATACTTGGGTTTTCATCAAACGTCGAAAGCATCAAAAACAATTTAGCGTCCATTGCTTACATGAGTTTTGTCATAAAATTAAGCTGGTCGATCTCCGGATCCGGCTCCGGTACAATATTTGCCGAAGTTTGCGGCAATTTCGGTAGTGGACGCTTTTTCATAGTTTGGCCCATGTTACTTTTAGGGCCGTTCCGGTTGTTCCTGGTGGATCTCTAAAAGAGTAGGCTTACATTCTAGACTACATTTTGTCGCTTAGGCTTAACGAATACGCTTTGGCAACGCTAAAGTTTAGGCTTAGGCTTAGGAATACGCTTAATTTACTTTTACGGCCCAAAAACTAACATTGGCATATAGTTTTATAAAAATGGTTCGTTCGGTGCGGTTGGGTTTGACTTTTAGTACAATTTTCAATTCGATTTCTTAAGAAATAAGCCTTAAACGAAAATTTTTGACAACTCTTAACAAAATATTCGTTAAAATGAGGAACATTATTTTAAGTACATAATTTCGCTTCAACTTCGCTTTAACCTCCGGCTGCGGCAAATTTGTAGATCTCCGCATCCGGTATTTTTCACTTCCGGTTGCGCCCTGTTGCAAATCTATGCGACCGTCTTACAAGTAGGGCCAGGAATGCCTTGTTTTGATGCTGTTTTAAAGAACACCGATTGATATTTGTCGAGTTGACTGCGTAAATCAGCAATCATTTCTGATTTATCAGCTAATGCGGACTCAAGACGGCGAATATCATTATCTTTTTCTAACAGCATCAATTTCATATCTTTGACGCATTGTTCAAGTTCTCGAATTGAAGACATTTGATTTGAACGCGGCGTTGCATTTCTTGGCGGCGAGCACGGTGGTCTGCAAATGGTGCGTTCAATATAGTGCCTGTTGAATTCAGAGCCATGGGCATTTGTTAACTTACCCTTCACACTAGTGCTAATTTTGATTTAGTAGACAGCAAAATTTCAGGTTTCAAATTGGGTATATCTTATATGTTATCACATGTTTAGGCTTTAGCTTAGGCTTAGGCTTACCCGACGCTTAGGCTTAGGACTTGAGTCCGGGTTTGGAGCTCTTCCGTACGGACATCGTTGACAGCCTGGCTAAATATCGCGAATATTAAGAGAATTATGTATAAGAAGACATTTTCATGCCTCTCATAATTCTTCCTTAAACTCTTTACTATCAGCTGTTGGCTGCGAGCTTTGAAGCTCTATGTTCTTGAAAGTAAATTTTAGCCTAATTTCGTATAAGAGTTCAGTGTGATAAATTTTTAAAACACATTTTCTAGGTCACAGTTAGGCGATAATATTGCACACACGCCGATATATGCAGTGTAACTTTTCTAGTTCTGCTATGAAGAAATAAACATTTGAAAAGAAAATTATTGAAACAGCGTCTTTATTGACTTATCTCGAATAAACACGTACCGCTAGAATTACGTGAATTTCATGCTAGAAATGTTTTCGTTACCCCCTCATCCTCTATGTCCCTTATATTCATGCTCCCTCTGCGTAAAATTTCCTGATTGCAATGTCGGAAACAACGAAACAAACATAGCGACTATTACGCGTATATCAGAAACGTTCATAGAGCAATGGTTAAGCCCTGATTTCATTTCAGAGCAGTGTAATTTTAATTTTGAAGCTCTTGAGCCAAAGCAGGTTATTGTAAAACTGATAAAAGTGCCTTTTCCCTCATCTGTGCAAAATCTTCACATAGTGATATACAGACCCGTAGCCAGCTCACTTGCTTGGGGGGGCAAAAATTTTTTAGGAGGGGCATTCAAGGGTTTTCAATGATTTACAAACAAGGTTGAAAATTTTCTAGAAAGGCCAAAATTTTTGCAGGGGGGGCTGAGCCCTCCTGGTTCCCCTTGGCTACGGGCCTGATAATATATAGGTATCTCCATGATCCATCCATTTGTATACGCGTTTGTCATGGAGATATAATTTAATTACATTCATTTGATTTAAACTTACTGTCCAGGGCCACCGAACGGAACGAAATGTGAGATCCGATTGAATGATGGATTAACGCCGTTGTACCGATTATTGGCCATGTTTCGTTTGTTAGTCAAGTTTTGGTAAGGTTTAATAGCATTTGAAACATCGTTGAATTTAATGACAAAAATACAGTTGCCGAATTTAAATATGTCATGCAATTTTTCGTATTCGACATTAATTCAGAGGTGTACAAATGCGTAAATTCAGGCCAAAAGTCCCGATTGCTTGCAGGCAAATCATAACAAAACCAGCTGATGTAAATTTGTCGAGTTTACAATTGCAATAGTTCAATTTGTTTTTGCTTATAGATGAAGATATTCTCGATTTTTATTATTATTATTATTATTACTATTATTATTTTGCGTAGAAGCAGGTTCCAAATGTAACAACTAAAAGACTGGTACAGGTTTTACATGAGTTAGCTGCAAGCAAGAAACGGTGCCACCAGTTTCATAGCTGTGAACCATTTAGGGCCACCGTTAGTTTCCTATGGAAAGCTCATTTGAAGTTAAAAGCGGCAAAAATCCACATCTGTCAAGTTATATATTTTCTGATCAAATTTTCAAAAAACTATGTCACAATTAGCTATAAAAATTAGTTTAAAATAAAGTTATAAACCAATGAATCTGTCTACACTTGTTATCTGTTTGGGCTCTGACTGCCGTGTTTTTGAGTTTTATCCTACAAGTAACCAGTACATTTTTTGTGCAATCACATGCATAATAGAGCGAAAGCCGACTCAAAGAGGATGGACGTCAAATCGAAGCATAATATTTCAATGACCTCCAATTATTTTGTTTTCTAAAACGAACGTAGAATTAAGCGAATTACATTGACAGCTAATCAGGGTAAAATGCAGTGGTTTACAAAAAAATTTGTGAATTGAAAAATTGTAAGGTAGGGCCTTGCCATTTTATCACAAAAAATTGCTGACGGGGGAAGGTACAGCCCCTCGCTCCCCTCTGGATCCGCTAGTGAAAATGGGTCGCAAACGGCGAACATTAAAACCGTGCTTCCATACGTATATGCTCAAGTGAATATTAATAATCATGTTCATTATTATACATAACTTGAAATAGTTGAGTTGCCTGCTTACTAAGCCTAAGTTTAAAGCTAAGTTTAAGCCTGCTAATCTCTAAGTACACCGGTCTTCTTGTGACGCAGTTGGCAAAACTCTTTAATTAACCCAGGTCGTTCATATTAACGTTGTTACGGTACAAATTTGTGGATGACTTAAAAAAGATTCGCGCACACAGGTTTTAAGAACCGAAACTTGAGGCCTTCTGAGCTGTTTGTACCAAAGCTGTAGTAATCGTTACAGCTTTAATAACAACTGCGTTACAATTGCTATACTGCGAATGTGCAGTGATAGACAATGTACATATTATAATAAAGTCTCTCGGAAGGCTTAATTTAGTACAAATGTCACTCAAACGATTATAATCACCGCTATTTTGTAGTTTTTAAGCTGTTAAAATAAAGAAATACTAAATCCTTGCGCAAGTTACATTTAACGCTTAGAAGCCAGAAACTGGTGTTCGCAGCGTATATAAATATTTGAAGTTTTGTGAATTTAGTGGCGTGCAATTGTGGCAAATATGTGAAGGCCCCAACTAAAGTCAATACGAGACGCTTCTAAAATCAAGAAAAAATTTTCAATGTTTTCCAAAACGAATACTACAGTATCCTAGAGGTATATAGCGAACGCAAAGACAAAAATTGCTCACACAAGCTTAAGCATAAAAGCCTATGTGACCTTAAGCCTATTAAGTCATGCTAACATCTGAATATTGCAACAACTATTGGACAAGTGTATATAAGTATACGAGCAAATTTTTTTGAATGATAGCACAATATTCTACAGCTTCAATGTTTGCAATTTTTTTCACACCCATTGACTCGGAAAAAAATCATAATCATTTTTTCAGCGTTTTACGTCGACGAACTTTTAAAAATTTCAAAATTATTTACAACGCTAATACATCAACGCGATTTATGTGTCTGAAACAAATGGGTTATTTGTGTATGGTGATTGATATAAAACGGTGTTGTCAAAAATGTCTTTTAAAAACTATACTTTTTTCTAGCCCGGTATGTCAATTTTTAATTTTAAACATTTTGACCCGTAAATACGACAACGGTCAACTGACAAAGAAAATGGAACAAAAAATGTTGTTGCTTTGCATGCCTTATATCTCGATCAAATTTTAAACCTAAAACTGTCAGTGCTTCGCTTAACCTGACACGCCCAGATTCTAGATTTGATTTGGACTTATAACTTCTAATTTTGTTTCGTACCTTAATCAATGTTTACGCTTATTTGTATATAGGCTATCTATCAATATTCACAGCCAGCGTTTTAATTATTGTAAAATTATTAAACCAGTATGGTATCCTGATTAATGCTGGTTTACTTAAGTTTATTGCTATTTTTTCTTCAACATGCACGGTTAGAAAGCTGTCGTGTTTTCAATACGCAAACCTACTTTCAAAAGTCATTATTAGGTCCTTATACGCCAGTCCTGTCACGTTAACCTATGTGTTAGCTATCAAACCAATATTACTTCAACGTTTTGATGTGAAAAAATGTTGAATATACAAGGAACTGATTTGCAGTTATTTTTATTACACAAAATTCCAGCAGTTATACGTGAGTCATAGTATTTCAACCGAGTGTCATTTCCCATTATCGTCGGAGTCAACCGAAATTTTGCGTTGAGGTAGGGTCAACGCGTGTCAGGGGTTGTAAAAAAGTGTTGACCCTACATCAACGAGTGGCACAGACCACTCGTTGAGGTAGGGTCAACGAAAAATTTTCGTTGAGGTAGGGTCAACGACCACTCGTTAACCCTGGGATGGGCCACATTTTGGGGCCTGGCCAAATCTTTTTCAGTGAACGCAGCATAAAATTCCAATGGTAACAAACTACGTATGATTGGTTCCAACAACTGTAATTAAAGTTAGAAGTTTTTCTTTAACGCCAAAACTTTCGCAGCCACAACAGGTTGATCCCGATGTCCTAAAACATACACCGACAGAGTAGGCTCATAAATTGGCAAAATATAAAAGCGTCATGAAAAGAAACGGTGTTTGGAATGAAAAATTATCAAAGGTGAAGTTTAAGCTACAAAGTGTCTGGTAAAGCGAACGGCTTTAAAGTCAACGTAAACATCAAGTTAGTTTGCATTTTCAGGAGGATTGGCAGGCCCGTAGCCAGCTCGTCTTGGTAGAGAGGGCTAAACAATTTGACGACGAGCATACATAGGTTTCCGACGACTGACAAAGCAAAGTTGAAAATCTACTTGGAGGTGCAAAATTCTTCCAGGCAGCTGAACCTCACCGCCCCCCCCCCCTTGTGGTTGACCCCGAGGATAGGCTGCTGTTAAATTGGTGATTTTTTACAAAATTTAGCTGATTTACTGTTATATACGCAGTAAAAGCTTATGCCAATATCTTCATCAAAAAATATTCCTCTATGACTGAACAAAAACGACCACAATTTGAAAACTAACCATTTTTCTTCGTATATTCTAATTGACTATATGATTGTTATACATTTGTCCCATAACATTTAAGCTTAAATTTAAGCCTGGTCCGAATCCTAAGTTCAAGGGCTGGACTGGTACTTAAAATCGGTCCCGGCATTTTGGTATAAACAGGCCCGCCACTGACCATTTTGAAAAACAATTGCAGCGAGCTTGTTTTATGCAGTCGTGCCTTTGAGGAGAACAGTGGCGCTACTAAGATTATTAAATGAGCGCAGGCAGTATCGGTGATTACAAAGTTCACACGAAAAGCAAAATATTTAACAATGACAACTGTGGTATTCACGACAATTTGTCGTCCGACAACTCGTCGACCAACTACTTTTAATCTGAAACTTCATCGACTTGACAATTCGTTACCCCTCGCTATGCTTTAGACTTGAGCTTAGTACGCTTAGGATTACGCTTAGAATTATGCTTAGATTGGTTTATGGGCTTTAGGACACTGTGGAGCGACCAATTTTCAGTGAATTCGAAAGTTGTTCAGTAAATGCTTTCTGCCTTTCTATATGTTTATATCCATAAACGGAACAAACAAAACTAAAGTTGCGTATGAATGCACAATACATGCAAAAATGCGTTTAGACTGCTTCATCGTTACGCTTAGCATATGCCAAGGCATCTTGTAATTAGAACCATAGCGAAACAATGAAGAAATGCAAGCTCGGATTCATGTTTTTGTGCGCTTAGACAAGCAAGACACGAAGTCTTAATTTTGAAACGACGCAAAGATCAATAGACAACTAAGCGCTCAAAAATATATGTTTATATTTTTGTTGAGTAGTCCAAATTTTAACCGTCCAATAATCCGCCAGATCGATGGCGACGCAACTGCTGCTACGATATATCAAAACCTGAAAATTTCGAAAATTGTTGCAAAAAGTGTATAAAATCCGACTGCCTATTTTACTTTGGTTCATTGAGTTGGTATTTTTTGAAATGAACAAAAATCAAAGTTACTCAGACATGAGTGCTAATTTTGCTATGAAATTAACTATGATGTGCATAAATGGTTTCTATTTTTGTCAAATAGCGTTTTTACTCAGACCACATATGTTAATGACAACGGCGGTGGCCGAAAATAACCCAACCAAGTTATATCGTTTAATAAATTGATTAAAAGAAATTAAGCATTGCAGTTCGAGCCCAGCAATTCCACTCAGGATTGCTTCTAGCACCTGGTACGAAAAATTATACATTTCAAGTACAAGCAAGGGCGGATCCAACAGGAGGTAGTGGATTAAACGAGGGGTCGGTCGGTAGCCCCTGTACACCGAAATTTGTTTGTAAAAATTGCAACGTTCTTTACACTGCAAAATTTTACTATTTGTGGAAAAACGCTAAAATTAGAGCGTATCTAAAAAAGACCCTGGAATTGAACTTCAACCAGACTGATACGAAACTAAAATTTTGTATCAGTAAACTGCCACAAAAATCGCGGTTTGCTTCGTTGCTCGCTACGCTCACGAGGTTTCCGTTCACTATGTTTTATAAGCCGGCATTAGAAAATTTTCAATTCGCATATACTGTATGCAAGTACACACATCTTACATATACATGGTAGCAGTGAAACTTTGAGAGAATACAGTTAATTAACCCCAAACTCAGGTTATTATTATTGTTATTATTATTTGAAAATTGCCTAATTTGTTTATTACTTTTGCACGGGCGAATGGGTTCCTATAAGCATGGTTCATCCGATACAGAAAAGTTTACATTCGTGCTTGAAATATGATGACAAATTAAAATCAAACATATCCATGCTGAACAAAAAGTTGATTTTTGAATAACGCACAGGGTCCTGATCAAGCCGGTAGCTAGTTCACGTTGCTAGGGCGGGGGGATAACAATTGTTCACGAGTGGCATTTATAGGTTTTCAATGTCTTACAATCAAGGTTTAAAATCTTCCAGAGGGGAGCAAAATTTTTTCAATGAGGGGGGCTGAGTGCCCCCGGCCCACCTTGGTTACGGGCCCGGCGTGATAAAAACTTCAAAAGAGTTCGTGTATTTAGTTTTATATATGCAACGAAATTCTACTTCAATGCTAAAGGTTTACAATCTTTGACACTGTTAACGCTTGATTTTGAGTTAAAATCTGTATTTTCGCTTTGAAAACGTTTCTGCTTTTGTGGGGGCACACATTTTTATTGAAATGCAATCCGTTGAAAGTTTCTATAAATACAGTGTTTAATCTGTGGTACATTTATTAATATTTGCCAAAGCAAACCTTCAACGCCTTCCTGGATCTACAGTGGAACGGTAACTGGCTGAAACAAGAAGCGAAATAAAGAAAAATACTCAAAACAAGCAAGTTTTAACCTAAACAACAGTATTTAAATTGTAATTATACGTCTTTTGACGGATTAACATCCCGTTTGTTTTGGTATTTTATATAAAGTCAAAAACAAAAGGCTTTACCATCCAGTAACTATCAAAAATATATAGACAGGTACAGACATATCGATGTGACAACGAAAACTATGCTGTAACAATGCCTTTACCTTACATATACATGTTCAATATAACCCAAAAATGTTTCACAGAAACGTACAAAAATTCCGGAATATTTTTGAATTTCCGGAAAAAATTATTCTAAATGGCATGAGTTTTGTTGGTTTCGGCACAACATCCCACAAAGTTGTGGGGCCGTTTTATTATGAGTGTTTACAACCTGTTACAAATAACGCCAATACGCTCAATCGTTTAGTTTTAGGGTTATCGTCCTGTTCGATCAAAATGCAGGATTCTAAAAAAATGGGTATAATTTAATCTATATATTAAAGTTGGGATGCCCCACATACGTATTTTGGCAACTGTCCAGCATTACTCTGTTCACTGTATTTTCTTGGAACAGAAACGTGATTGTTATGTGGAAACAAAATTTGCATGCCGATTGTTTTTCGCTAATTTTTGCGCATTGCGGCGCACTTCCATCTGAGTAGTAGTATTTATAAGGACAAACCGTGTGTAAATCCATGATCAAAAAAAACTGTATCATTTCTTGAATTTTGGCTATAAAAGAGCATCGCTTGATTGTGGCATAATTCATAGGAAAGCTTAATTTCAAATATTTAATTGAAATGTTCGTCCCAAAACCTTGACAGTTGATTATACAAAATTACATATGTAACATTTCAGTGAACCGCATAAAACAAGGCTGTAGGTGCTAGAAAATTTGACAAAATTATTTCATAAAAAAATTCCTGAAGCATAGGGTGGCAGCACGAAGCGAGTATAACGCAACCCTGAGTGTTTCTAGCTACAATTAATAGATTCCGATTCGTTTATGAATAGCAAAACTCTCGATAAAGTGTAATATTTGTTTTTTGCCCGTAATTTGTAGCGCCTATCATAAGTTGGAGATAGGTTCCAAGCTGATGAACTGGCGCAATTGTAGTTCTCAAAATGTGCATAGATGTATGTCAAATTCAACCCTGACTACGTGTTAATTTCCAAAGCTTGCCATTTACCCTGATTCGAAAGTTACAAGAACTATCAAAAACTTGTGATACGCGCTACACACAATAAAGAATACAGGCACACTTTAAATTTTTGATGCGCAAACAAACAAGAATGCAAATAACGAATATTTTTGAATTTAAAGAAAAAAATTGAATACATTTTCAGATTCATCGGTATGATTTACATCAAGCTTGAACATAAATTAGCTAAACCGCTGATCGGACGATCTTTACTATTAAATAAACCGAATGAGCGCCGGGTCTAACAACAAAATACTCACCAAACCATCTATTATTAGGCTCAATTCATAACGGGAACTACTTCAATAGAGGCCGCAAAAATTGTATATATATACTCTCGCCTCAAGGCCGAGACATAAAATTAGTCTTAGCAAAAAATAAATATAAAAAACCGACGAAATTCAGCGGTACTGGTGGTTGATTTAGAATTCACAAAGGACCTAAAGCCGTGAGCTGGTTTCGTCTTTGCTATATTTGCATGCATAAATGCATATTCATGAAACCGGCATGCTGGATACAAATTCGTGTTTGGTAGTGACAAAAATAATTAAACTTCTCGCAAAAACACCAAACCCGAACAGTAAAGATACTGTGCACATAACAGAACGACGTTGATAAGTGGATTGGGACATACTATGAGTTAATATGAACTCCGGTCCGAAGCCAGCTCGCCTTGCTAGGGGGGTTAAAAATAATTTTTCAGGAGGGTCATTCAAATATTTTCAATGCAAGCAAGGTTGAAAATTTTCTCGGGGGCTAAAATTTTTCTAGGGGGGTGCTGAGCACCCCATGGGCCCCCTCCCCTTGGCTACGGGCCCGTATGCGATACTAACCAAATACAAAACTGGTACATTCAGTTCCTAAGGCCTCCAGTGCCCAGTTTCAAACAGGGTAAACGCTTATAATGACCTTGGGTCAAATTGTGCGTTTTCTAACTATCGTCAGATTACGAGTAAATACCTTTTGCACCAGTGCAAACATAACAGGTTTGGTAGTAAACGTATTTCAGGTAGACGAGGAACTTGAACAACAATTATATTTAAATACCGCAGATTATAACCCAGGTCAATCAAACGAAATACTAAATTTTCAAGAAAAAAAAGCTGCAAACAAACCTGATGCGAATTTAACACAAAATTAAACACGAACAACGGTCTCGTTCGTTCACACGCGCGATTCAACACATTCTTGAGCGTAGTAAAAAATTTCATACAACCAACCATTGACGAAGCCTAATTTCTGCTCTGGTGAGGGTGTGCGTTATTACATAAATAATTATCTGTGCTGTTTTTAAGTGTTTTTTAGCGTTTAATCACAGAAATGTATTTGTTAAAGTCATTTTTTGGGGGCTATTGCCCTCGATGACCTCTCCCGTCTGGCTACGATCATGCTAGCTGAAATGGTATGTTACTAATATCTGTTTTACAAACCATACAATCCTAACACCAAATAATGACTACCATTATTGACTGTTGGTATAGTGGTGGTATAAACCAAAGGGCACGTTTAGGCGCGTAATTTGAATGCATTGTAATGGCCATTTTGGGAAACGGGTTCATTTCAAATCCGATACGTAAAAGCAAGGTTTAAATAAATGAATCGAAGCAGTTTTTACGTTTGAGTTTTTTTACCAAAAAAATGACTAAATATGAGTGCATATTTGAGCAGGATTCCTCGAAACTGTATGATACAATAAGGATTTAGCGTGCATGGTGTAGGGTTGACGTCGTAAGCGGTCTGAAAACATAATAATAAAACTACATTTCCACACGATGGCCCTGGGCGCATAAATATGAGGAAAGTCCTTTCCGAAAAACTGAGAAAAATCTACTTTTACTGGCCGTAGAATAATTTGTACAGGGTCAAAAAAGTTTCAGCTCTCGACTCTTGCAAGCAAAAACTTTTAGACAAACTTTTATTCCCTCCTGAGTTTAAGTCCTGGCTACGCCTCCGTATGCTGCATTTATAGAACAGTCTGAAATGAGAAGACCTTACCAGTGTGTTGCTTTTAAAACCCAGTGTCTCTGATGGCAGATATCCGTTTCCAGTTCGCGTAAAACTAACTCATGGTTAGTTGTCGTTATGTGGTTGAAATACCATAAATCCGATTGTTTATATGCTCATGATTATTTGTAAATAACTTATTAAAAATCATACAGTTTTCAATACAAGTATGCTGCGATTCTTCGATTTGAAATAAAATAGCAAAAGGCAACCATTCTATGATCTAAGATGTATCTATATTTTTAAAAAAGCCAGAGATCAATTTGAATAAATCACTTGTCATCCGTTTCTGTTATTTTTACTGTTAATCGACCTGCAAAGCACCTACCAAACAACATGAATACTTTTGTTCTAAAATGTATATACAGCTGTTCGAGGTCATAGAATTGTTTGCTTAATTGTGGTTAGAAGTTTTTTTGCAATTATATGAAGAGTGTCAGACCAGGTTTGGGTGGATCCTCCCAAAATTTTGGGGTGGGTTCCCCTTGCGATGATCAAAAATATTTATCAAATTCTTTGTTTAGAACCTTGTTAGGGTGGGGGCCTTAATGGAAGATGCCCCCCCAAGTGATGGTGTTGGGATGCACAGTATAAAGGCGTAGTTTTTCGCACAAGTGCACCCAAAAGTTTGTCAAAACGTCACTTTCAATTTCTAAGATATTCGAAAGGTAAACACAAACGGTTAGCGTTGGCGGCATGAAAACAATTAGTAATTGCAGCGTAAGCCAGTTGACATTTTCAAAATTAATTAATATTAAATATTGCAAAATGTTTTTGTAGCTGACTTAAGTTTGCCTAGTCCGTTCGCAGTTAAAAGTTTTGGCTAACCGTCTGATCGATACTTAACGGACAAACTCTGTCAGGCACACGCTACTCTACTATTAAGGCGGCATTCCAAACATGTTATCTTTAGGGATAAAGTAAATGTGACACCTCTGTCCGGGTATTGAAAAACAACGGTCTCAGGTGCCCCATACACGTTTCATCAGGCTTCTGACGTGGTTATTAAATTTAAAATGCCTGTCACCTTTTATAATTAAACTGGCTTTAAAGTGACATTTCAGAATTTAATTCCTGTGAGGTATCGTGGCCCGCATAATGTTATTCAATCTCTGAACCACTTTATATGCAAAGTTAGTTTCCTGGACTTGGAAAATAGTTTTTTCTTGGGATTAATTGGGAAGGCACTAAGAATTAAAATAAAGGCGGAGTAACATTTAGAAAAACCGGGAGAGCGAAAATCCGGTGTTGAGCGAGACCCAAGATACCCGTGTTTCCGGATGCTTGCCTGGCGGAGCAAAATATTTCATTGCCAGCTAAAGCAATGATAAGAAATAAAAATGGCCGGGTTTCTGAAGTCTTTACTTAAGTATTTAAGATATACTTAAGTAGTTACTTAAGTCGCCGACTTAAGTAAATAGTTACTTTTTAACACTAAACGCCAAATGTGAACCATTGTTATAGCAAGAAAGTAATACTTTTATACTCAAGTAAATACTTAACTTTTAGAGTAAAAACCACTAATTGCCAACGGTGAGTTATTATCGTTATAGCAGGAAAGTAGTAGTTTTGCTCTGCAATTTCAAATAGACCAAGGTTATGTATGCCTAAACCGTTAATTTGCAATATATCAGATATAGTCAACGACTAAAGTATATACTTAACTTAAGTACGCTTTAAAAACCACAAAATTATTAAAAAGTTACTTAGCACGTACTAAAGTGCTAACTCGTAGCTAAGTGGTGTTTCAGAAACCCACTCAATGTTACTTTCACCTGCAACTTCTAATTATTTATTTTAAAAGCAACAAAGTCTATCTTGTGTTCAGGCAGCGTTTCAAATTTCTTCCGGTTCATGACATAAAGCTGACTTTTGGTGTGTGCCTACTATGATACTTGGATAACTTCGGTACAAATCCTGACAACTAAAGCGAACTGTCGTGACAAATTTGTTCACATTACTGAAGCCAACCAAAACATAAACAAACTTCAATCATTTCTTAGTTTATAATTTCAGTGTGCTGGAAATTTACGAACATGAGGTTTAATATATTTTAGTTTTTCAAAGAAAGTCTTATAAATCGCACGACGCAGCGACGTCCAATGTGTACCTGAATATCCGGTTCCGTTTCCGGTAAAAATCGGTGTCCGCTTCCGTTTCAGTTATAGAAATAACGAAGATTCTGCAATGTTTTACGCTCAAAATTCTTTATAAATCACGATATATCTCGTAATTTTTCATTACAGATATGCTGCAATTGGTCGATATGAAATAAAAATACGAAATTCATCCTAAATCATAAAACTTTAGGCGCATCCGCAAATTTTTCTTTAAAAATTAAGAAGCCCTGACAATATTTGCAGTTTGCTCATCTCAATTGTTTGTAGGAAAATAAAACATGTTTGAAATTTTATACTTCAATATCCGATTTCCGTTTAAAGCTTCCGTTATTTTGATATACTATCCGTTCCCGTTATTTTACTATCCGTTTTAAAGGTTTCACCGGTGAAAGACGAACGAATTTCGCGAAAGCGAAACGAGCAAGAAGCCAAATGCAGTTTTAGTACTACATATTCATGCATAATTTTGCTTTTGATCCCTGTTGACATGCCATATCTTGGGTCGTACTCCCTTGGATGTTCCAGTGGTCGTGAAGCCCAAAGTAAAACAAACAGTAGTCCTTGTACTGTTGGAGTCTAGTGAACACATCAAAGCGAGGAACTAAACAACATTTGAAGCTCTCCATACAAACAAAAAGACCGCATAACCACAATGTATTAATCTCGAATTGCACACACAATTATATATCTCGGATTTTGCAGCTTAAGCGAGTCAAAAGCCATCAACGAAATGAGCATAGTATACTTGGTTTCAACAAACATCAGCTTATGGTTGACGGGCGAAAAACTAATAGGATAGGAAAGTTTATCAATATTTTCTGAATGCTAGGAGCATAAAAAACCTTCACTGAAAGCGTAAACTAACAATTTAACGTTAAGCTAATCCACCAGTATTGAACAAACGTTCTGCTAAAGTTACGGGTATGTTTAGGCCTAAACTAGCTTAAAACCTTACATATTTTAAGTTTAGCTAAACTTAATGAATTCTCAGATACACATAATTTCTAGGCTGCATTTGTTGCTTAAACCAAGAGTGGATAATCGCTATTTAACAAGATTGTGCAACTGGGCACATTCTGTGCAGAAAAGAATGTACCCGGCACGCGTTGTGTTTTTGTCCTAACCCCCTTTGTTTAGAGGGGGCTACAACCGGTGCGAACCATGGCACTTTATGTCTGCGGCGTCAAACATGTTTCCGTTATAGTATCATTTAAGTAGTATTCATGTGATAGCGACTTCCCTTCTAAACAAGGAGGGGTCAGCCAAAATGGCAAGACCCGGTGGTACATTTTGTACCATGCGGAACCCCAAGAGTTGTACACTCTTGGGCCCATGTAAAGATCAGGGGCGGAACGTTTTTCTGTGGGACTGTCAATAGAGTACGCATAAAGCTTTAGACTAATTTTTTTGCTTGACTTAGAGTTGTTAGCCAACTATCCATTTATCGGTTTTGGAGGTTTGTAAGCAATTTCCTCAGATTCCTCGCACCCAAAAACCCTTCAGCCACTCTAATAATTTTTGGAATAATTTAAACAGTCCTAATTTTGTTTTGTCAATTAAGCTAATATGCAAATTAGTTATTAGCTAACTATTCAATTATCGGTTTTGGAGGTTTGTAAACAATTTATTCAGATTCTTCGCACCCAAAAACCTTCAGTAAACCCTAATAATTATTGAAATAATTTAAAAAGTTCTAGTTTTCGGTTCAGCCGTTCCTGAGATTCTTTTCGGACGGACAGACGGACAGACGGACAGACGGACGGACGGACGGACGGACGGACGGACGGACGGACGGACGGACGGACGGACGGACGGACGGACAGACAGACGGACAGACGGACAGACGGACAGACGGACAGACGGACAGACGGACAGACGGACAGACGGACAGACGGACACCCACCTTTCGACCCCCAAGTACAAAACATAAAACGCTTCGCGAAACTACGAGCTTCGCTCGGAGTTTCGCTTCGCTCAAAAACTGCAGGTTTGCAAAACCCAGCTGTTGATCTACATGGTACCAGTCGTAGTGGGACTACATTTATTGAGCGAAGCTCGAACGCACGTAAGCAATTAAGCTAATATGCAAATTAGCTATTAGCTAACTATTCAATTATCGGTTTTGGATGTTTGTAAACTATTTATTCAAATTCCTCGCACCCGAAAACCCTTCAGCCACTCTAATAATTTTTGGAATAATTTATAAAGTCCTAATTTTGTTTTGTCAATTAAGCTAATATGCAAATTAGTTATTAGCTAACTATTCAATTATCGGTTTTGGAGGTTTGTAAACAATTTATTCAGATTCTTCGCACCCAAAAACCTTCAGTAAACCCTAATAATTATTGAAATAATTTAAAAAGTCCTGGTTTTGTCTTGTCAATTAAGCTAATATGCAAATTAGCTATTAGCTAACTCTTCAATTATCGGTTTTCGATGTTTGTAAACTATTTATTCAAGTTCCTCGCACCAAAAAACCCTTTAGTGCTGAAATTATATTGCTTTTAACCTTAATAATTAGTGAAATATTGTAAAAAGTCCTAATTTAGGCTTATAAACTATGCTAATATGCAAATTATCTATTAGCTAACTGCTCAATTATCGGTTTTGGAGGTTTGTAAACAGTCTACGCAGATTCCTCGCATCCAAAAACCCTTTAATGCTAAAATTAGATTGCTTCTAACTGTAATAATTAGTAAAATATTGTGAAATGTCCTAATTTAGGCTAAATTAATTATGCAAATTAGCCTGTAGCTAATAAACGGCTTAAAATTTTAAAACCCTAATGCGAGGTTAACACCCCAAAATAATTGGCTTTCAAACAAAAAAAAGTTTATCAAAATCGGTTGAGCCGTTCCTGAGATTCTTTTCGGACGGAAAGACGGACAGACGGACAGATGGACAGACGGACAGACGGACGGACGGAAATCCACCTTTCGACCCCCAAGTACAAAACATAAAACGCTTCGCGAAACTCCGAGCTTCGCTCGGAGTTTCGCTTCGCTCAATAAAATTGGGGCACGTACTCCCAGGGACGTCAGTGTCTTTAAGTTATGTCAAGAATAGTTTGCTTTACATGAATAAAGGTTTTGGGCGCATCCGTTTATAAGTCACGTAAAATACATGCAAATCCCTCTTAAAATTGGAAAAGGGCCACAGGACGATAGGCTGATGCCTGAAGTGATAGAATTTGGAATTTACAAGCGACATTTCTGCAGCAGGCACGATTACTGTCCGTTGTTTAATGCAACGATTCGTGGCAGTAAATCGTAATATAGCTTTGATTTTGGTAAATAGCTCAAACACCTCCTGTATACTCCGAAGCGAGCGAGAAGCCAGATGGATTTTCAAACTTCGGTGGTTTTTGATTTACCCGGTTAGCGTGGAGGCTCCTTTAGGAATGGGGCCCACCAAATGGGGATAAGGAATGGATGCTCCGACCCTGGTTTTTATTTATAAACACTACCAGAGAATTCATGATGCTGAATTAAGTTTCACGTAAATAGAGACACAGTTGCAGCAAGTTAAAGTTCATACCCGCCAACAAAATTAAAATGAGCAAATCACCAAACTGCACACATTAAACTAACCGCAAATGTGTTTATATTACTTAGAACAGTCTAGAATTTCTAGGTCGAATTGCGTGACATCTTACCATCACCTTAATCTGGCCAGTTAATACAGCGGTGAAACTGTGAAATATGCGGCACCTTTTGCTTAATTTGAAATGGAATTCGGTTTTCCAAGTATAACAGTTGTTAAATATACAAAGATTGAAACTAACGCATATATAATTAATTTATTACTTGAAATCAAAATGTCATGCACACGTTTTAGAAAAGCTGAGGATTTCACTATAATGTTTTGTGACGCAAAAAACATGATGCAAATATAATAAAGTGTCGCAAAATGTAGAAAAATACTAGATTTATCCAGGTTTTAAAGATTTCTCAACGGCCAACTATATAAATTTGACTCGTTAATCCAATTCGATATTATGTGCTTTGTGCTCAATAAGAGTGTGGCCAAAGTAAAGAACAGGGGCGGAACAGTATTATAAGCATATTCCTCCTAAGTCGTAAGATTAAAAAATTTTTTTACAAACTTACACCTCTTGTTATACATGTACACATATATCGGAATAAGAAGTTGTTCGACTAAACAGCCTACTTGGGTTGAGTGCAAGAGTTCCGTGGCTCGATCCTAGCGTAAATGTAAATCTTAGTCAAAACTTCTCAAGAAAAATCAGTCTGTCGGTTTGGTTCCAGCCAACCAAAACAACTTTATAGCTGGTTAAAAACCTATAACTTTTAAATCCATAAAGCGCACGTGAGCTATTTTTCTTCATTGCCGTTCTACTTTGATGTCACTGGAATAGTGAGTTTTGATTAAATTTTCAACTATTGTTTATAATATAATCAGCTGAAAATTTTTTAATTTCGACAACTTGGTATATTTATTTTACATCAGCACGCATAAATGTCATTATCCGCTGTTAAAACAAACGTTTTAGCCCAATCATTAGGCTGGTAACCTGTAGCCAGAAGTTCGAGTCTTAAAATGTATCAATACATGCAAGGTCAGATCCGGGGGGATGGGGGTGATGCAACTCTCCACCGGCTGTCGAGTGTAAATTTTTTCAGGGTTAAAATTAAACTTACGATGCAAATTTTTGTTCCGATATCTCAAAGTTTCACAATTGTTTAGGGGCTTTGCCCCGAAACTCAGCACAACTAACTTTGTATGTGTTTTGACCACTTTTAAAATGCGTCTCGCTTCTCGCTCGCGGAACTTAGGATTTTGGAAAATTGGGATATTACTCAGGAAATTGGGAGGGATCAGTTCTGTACATGGGCTAGTGTGTGTGTGTGAGTTGTGACTGTTTTTATATGGGTAAAATACTTGTGAACATGTTCCAAAACTTAACAATTCAACTTATGCATTTCCCCACCAGAAATTTCTGGATTGCGCCACTGAATACATATTAGTCTTTTTATCTATTGTTTCCGTTCTGTTGCGACATCCATAAAAGCACGAGTGATTTATATACAGAAACAAGCTTAATTGTCATTCCATACGCCACTTAAAAGAAATAAATAAGATTTAAACACCGAATCACCAGACAGTCTAATGGTACCCCCATAATTTTTGCGTCGTTCAACTCTTTTTTATAATTTTAAAGTGGGGTCTGTGACAGTATGGAAGAAACTTTTGAAATTTTTTATTATTTCGATCACTTCACACAACTTTATTGTAGAAAATGGTTTCAAATAAAAACTGGTGTGTGTGCGCGCGTCATATGTGCGTATTACAAAGCTCTGGTTCGTATTGAGATAGATTTCTTATCATTATTTATTTGAAGGCGCTGTGTTTTAAAATACGCCACCAAATGGGTACAGCTGAAATAACCCCGTGACGACGGGGTTTTTTTCGATTGAAGCTTTGAGTGTGCATATTATTATTATTATTATTGTTGAACAAAGATTAATTGTCACCAGGCCAGACAGCTGTTTACAGCAAAAATATCGGGTTCATGTATATGTGCTGTGCAACACAAATACGTGCTAGTATTATGCCAATTTTATACTATTTGACGTTTTCATTATTGACACTTCTGACCTGTTTTTGCCTATGTGGTTGCAGAGGCCACTGAACGGTTTTTGATTTTTAAAGATGACGTGCAAATTTAAGCTAAAATATTTCGAAAGAAGTTATAACTTAACGTTCAGCAATCCATCCTAACGGAATGTCACGTTTAAGGTACCGTCAACTCATGGGCGGAATATGGCTTTTCCGGCACCAAAAATAAATTTTTGACGTCACCGCGCTTCAATTTCAGCCACGGGCGTAGCCAGAGTTTCATATGGTCGTAGTAAAATCCCAAAAGTAAGTTCGAATGACCATAGCCAGCTGGAAACGTTATAATATGGCAACCGAGCCAGACGAATATTGTATTAAGGTTAGTACAAGCAAGAGTGGGTTATGTCCACCTTGCAGAAGAGTGTGCAACTGCTTGGCTGTGCATGGTACTAAATGTACCAGCACGCGTTGCATTTTTGTTCGACCCCCCTCAATCAGCGGGGGGGTTAAGCAAGCGATTATCAAAAAAGTATGCTTCAGTGCACCTACCCCCCTCATTTAAAGGTGGGGGGTCAACTATGTTGTTTAATCACACTAAAGATGCTTGTATGTGCATACAGACCCCCCTAAACAAGGGGGTACGCCAAAAACGCAACGCGTGCCGGGTACATTCTTTAATACACAGAATGTACCCAGTTGCACACTCTTGTTATAAAGAGTGATCATCCGCTCTTGGTACAAGAAACAAGCTCCTGAAGCCATCGTTCCCGTATGCAGCATTAGTTTAAAGGAGGTAGGTTCATTTGAGAAATGCGTATTAAAAATACGTTAATACAACCATGGGTTTAATCTTGCATCGCATGTCGAATAGAGATGTGAAATTAGCGAGCAGAGCGAGCGAGAAACAAGACACATATCAAGATAACGGAATTTTTTGTTTGAACTGGTTACGGTTGGGTCCACATGAGGGGGCCATTTATATTAATGGACCCCACTTGGTTACATACAGGACAGGGCGCCACCTGTCTCTTCCCTGTTTCGCGACCTGTGCTATGCCCGAATGTTCGGAATATATCTCACATGATATTCGACTTTTGTCTGTCCGTATCATATGATGGTAACAAAAATTTATGTTGATGTCGAATCAACATGTGACAAAACGTGACCCGACTGCACCAGTTATAACGTGGACCCCGCATATGCCTATGTCTAAGCATATCCTAAGTATAACTCTAAGCCTATGCTTAAGCTTAAGCATCAAAATTGGCCACAAATTGCGATCTGGACTCGACAACTAATATGTCCTTGTAGTAGCGTAAAGTTTCTTGAACAAAAAAGTTCTAAATGCGGCACATTATTAAAAAATTTTAGCGACCGCGTATGATTTAGATTTCAATTTCCACAGACCAAGTTTCGGTAGGCATCACCGTTTCAAAAGCACAACACAGTAAATTCCACTATATGATTGTTCAATATATCATAACGCTATATAATTGTTATATATTTATGTAACATTATACCTTAATCTAGCATTTGTAATACACTACTACTGCAGAATAGCATTAAATCAAGCAAAGATCAGGCAACTTAAACAACTGAGTTGTTAAAGTGTGAAGCATTGAAACATTTGCCAGAAATAACTTTGAAACTACTAAACTAAAAGTTCAAAACGCGGCTTTAACAATATGACAACAATGCAACAAATATAATATATGTATCTAGATATTATATAGATTTAAGTATGTCTGTTTGGATCAAATTCTGGGAAATTAACAGTGCATAGTGTAATAGTAAATCTGGAAAACGCAAAAGCTTCATACGTTGTAACCTGATATACGTGATTTTTAACCTTTTCCTGCGTAAAGTATACTATGAGGACTGAACAGCGTTAAATCGCCTAAACAGATCCAAACAGAATAACTAGAATTTTAGACTTTTACATTCAACAACCCAACGTGTGCACTTTAAACAATATCTAATGCTAAATTATCGGCTTCGCTCGTTTTCGTATCAATTTTTCAATTGATTTTTACCGGCAAAGTTGAGTCAAATTTAAGAAACGGTATCAATTATTCTCGATTTGTGAGAGGAGATTGAAAATTTTTTAAGACAACACATATGGCTCAAATCAGACCGGGGCAAGGAGCTCAGTACTGTTTGAAAAATTTTGTCTCCTTAAAAGTTTTTTGCCCTGCTTGTTTATCATGCAAAATCCCCACAATTCCCTCCTAAAAATTGTTATGTCAACCTATCATATAAAATAGTCTGATTACGGACCCAAAAATTGTAAAATGAAAACATTTTAAAACACAGAAAATGTCACTAAATTTAATAAACTAAAATATATCAACAAAATTTCATGCTTTGCAGAAACTCTTCGCAAATGCGCACGGAGCATGCATTTACATTTGATAAAATTTCAGAATGTAGCAAATATTAAGGAAATTTCTCACTGGAAAACGTTAATATTAATAAAGAAAAAGTTAGTCTGTAATATTTGCAATAGGAAAATCAACATGCGAATGAAGTCGGTTAATAATTTTACGATAAGCAAACTTTTAGTTTTCGTTGTGCGTTACGTTGTTCAGAACTTAGAGACTCAAAGAAGAACCGTTGAAGTCTTGTGCGCTGAAGATGAATTATACATTCAATATTTACAGTTGACAGTTTTGCGTTGTTGCTGTTCAAACGCACTACGAATAACAAAAATATAATAGCAAACGCTGTGCAATTATGACACTTTTGTATGTTGTGCAATTGCGTGTTCAGTGAAACTGGTACATAAGACTTTCGGTGCTTTTCTTTGTCTCAAAAAGGTTTTATATTTAAAATTTCTACATATTTTAGCTTTAAAATGTTTTTACATATTTTACCTTCTCATGCCTTGCTTTGAACATTTCGAAGTTTAAATTTGAAATTAAAAGCTCAATATTTTTCAAGTTTCTCTAAGGTGTCCGTCACATCTGAAATTTTTTTGTAAAAACAAGTCGGCACATGTACTAACAGACAGTCGTTGACCGAACGATCCGAGTTCTTTATATGGCGAATTCAGGTGATTTGAAACACAAACATGACCAATTTAAATTGTGCAGCTTAAATTTCATACAAATATGTTCAAACAATTTGCAGTTTTCGGGCTTAGCGATAGCTTAAAATCTTAGTACCAAAGCGTTTTAGATGCAAATTTTATGACGTGTATAAGGGTTATCTTATCAGAAAAATACTGTCTTCAATCGCCAACTGTATTCTTGTTGTTGTATTCCGCATTTACAGTAATGAAAAGAAAGTTATTTGTAACCAAAAACACCACCCACCAGCCAATAACTTTCACGGGTACAACTATAAAAACATTAATCTGGTCGTGTATCGAAGGTCACCCCTCATTCTAGACCAACTAACTGCAAACATCAACTGTAGATTCTGTTAAGAAATTTTGTCAAAAACAAAACGAACGCTTCTTGTGTTTCAAATAACATTTTAAAACGGCATTTTTGCAAGTATAGAATCGCTAAAACGAATCACTTGCGGATCCAAACGCTATTACTATAGTATATATAAACGCTATTCTCGTAAAAGAACCAAAGCTTGTTTTCAAAACACTAAATTGCTTTACATTTCTGACGCAACGGTTCCTATTAAATTAAACCATACTTTAATAATAAAAGAATAGCGTGAAATGTTGACAACGACATCCGTACACCACCAACTATCAACCGATTGGCTCCAAAGGAATACACTTTTAACACAAGTGACCGAAGTTAGTCAAGGTTTGAATCAATGTACACTGTAGAAAAAAATGAACAATTTATAACCTAAAATGCTGTTTTCAAATCAAAGGCCATATAAACCAATTTAAGCGTGCAAATTTCGCATTACAATTATTATTATTATTATTATTTTTCACATTGCTATGGTTGGACGCGACAACTTGGAACATGTTTTGGGCACCCAGTCGTTGACAGAGCTATGCCAGCATGCTCACGCATAAAATAACCCCGTTTGCAAAAAAACATTTGCAATTATTTTTTGACACAAAAGAACGGAACAAAAAAATGTACTGTCATCACACGCGATTGTCAAGTTGATTGTTTCGTTGTTGGAGGCCTACGTTGCGGGTTTTTTTCCGCCGAAAAGTTAGTTAGTTATTCAAGCTTTAGTTTAATTTTTGTTTGCAACGCTTAAATCATATACCAAATTAGTTGATGTGCGCGCAGGCATACGTTTGCAACACATACAGCCACAAGCAGTGCCGGAGCAGACAGGGATGGGTGCTCCTCCCCAAACTCCAGGGTGGGGGCGCTCAAATTCGCGAGCGAAGTGAGTGAGAAACCAGACGCGTTTTAAAACTTCGACTGTTTTGTTTCAACGGGTTAGGGGCCCTTATGGGCGGGTTCCTTCGAATGGGGTGCATGGGGGGTGCTCGGGAACAGGGTTTTCAGAGGTACTTAATATTTGACAACCCTAAAATATAGGGGTGTCGTAGACAGCCTTGAAAATCTAAAAACCTAACAATTCGCATTGAAACGAAATCAAACTAACTCGAAGATCAATCAGCCTGTTACATATGGCCGTTTGCGAATTTTGCCAATCTGAAATATTTCTCGATCAAAAAAACTACGTTTTCATCCAATGAATCAACAAATAAATTTGCGCATTCACGTACACTGATCGAGCAATAAATCTCGGCCAAAAATGCTACATTGCCGTCTACCGAAGTGCTTTTGCTATTTATTAAAAGATAAAAGTCAGAGCATTAAAAACCAACCACTAAAATGACAATGTTTTTTATTTAAAACAGATGGTTGAAGCCAGTAAAATGGCCAGATATTTGTGAAAAAACGGTCGTGCGATACATAACAGTGAAAAAATTTCTCGAGAGGAACGAACATCAAGCTGCAGGCAATTTGTGTACCAAATCGTAAAACTGAATTTTGGATATGAACCCTGGGCCATGATCTTGGTGGCCCTTGGAACAGCGAGTGTATCAAGCGCAAATAACGACGGGGGCACATCAAAAACGGTTACGTAAGAGCACTGTTGCAATGCGCTGTGAGACCAGGCAAACGTACTATGACACGCCGTTAGCTTAGAATTCAAACGCAGCCGCTATTTCTCAAATATTCCCGAAGGAACAATACATTGTAACGTTGAAACGATCATCGGTGTAGAGTTGAATGCTGTTAAAGTTGCTGCAGGTGGGCAATTGGCTCACGAGTTATGGTCAAATAACTGACTTGGCTCCCGTGCAATTGGCTCACGAGGTGTGGTAAAATAACTGATTTGAATTTTGCAGCAATTTAGCACGAAGTCACGTCAGTTATTTGACCATAAGTCGTGAATCAATAGTCTGTATTGTGGACAGACCAACAAGGTTCTCCATAGCATCGCAAGCTGCGTTGAATGATACGTACGTTGGTTAAATTTTTAGCAACAAATTTTATTTTCGATCCACAGAGGAAACCTTGGAACGTGGCAAAAACGGATTTTTGAAAAATTCCAAAATGAATGCAAATCATCATCATCATCATTATTATTATTATTATTATTATTATTATTATTATTATTATCCGTGAGAAATTCAAATACAAAACATTTTTAAATCGGGCGGTTTTCGATTGAACATCAACAGGAAGGGAATAACTGAAAAGACCCCCAAATAGATGACAGTGGCACAACGCACACTTGATTTGCTAAAGAGTTGTACCTTGGCCAATCTTTCGTAAAATTCAATCCCCTTTGCTTCTAAGATTTCTCCTTATTTGAGTACAGTTCGCACAGCTTTCTATAATAAAGTTTTGTGTAGCCAAAAATAGACTTTTTGCAAACTTTCATGTTTCAACATCGCAAACTCTTGTTTTGTGGGTATACCGATTCAGCTTGACTTGTCGTACAAAGTAGAAACAATAAAAAAATAAGAAGTTGAACATTTATGTCAAAAAGTATTCAACAATACGTACATCAATATTTGATGAGGTTTCAGAGTTCGTGCTCGTACCAAAACGCATCTATAGAAAAGCAAAAAAAACCGAAAGCGCAAAAATTGGATTGATGTTTATAGTTTATGGCACAAATAAAAACACTTAAGTTGTCATCGATACCAATTCTGTTGGTTATAGCACCTTTAAAGCGTTCCGCCTGATGCAAAACCAGAGTTGTCTCGCAAAAATAGAATATAAATTAGTTTATAATCAGCATTTAGGATCAACCGAAAGACAGGCAACGAGTAAAGAAATTTCAGATTAACAAAAAAATAGTAATAACCAAAACATATAAAACTACGTAAACAACACATGGCCGGGGCCGGTGGAAAACCTTGAGGATTATGCTTTTGTAGGAAAATGCGTGACAAAATCACCTGCAGACATTTCAAACTGTTATATACATAACGTTTACTTTGACTTTGAGACTTTTCATTATGGCAATATTTGAACATTTCAACTGCCCACACTTTTGTTTTGTGTAGGGCGTAGCCGGAGGGTAATGGATGTTGAGACAACGACACCATAGCTCCCATCAGTGATGTTAAACGATTTTGGCAAACTTACTTCTATAAATAGCTAAATGCCAACTGAGACGTATAGGTTTAATAAAATTGTGTTCGCTTGGTTTTTTCGTCCATAAATCTGAATCCATGGCAACGCCCATGGTGTGGTAAGAAATGACGGGCGGTAGTTTAGCTGATTAATGTTTACGGAAACAAATCACCTGCCGAAATAAAAAAACCCAAACCAATGAATGCTTGCATGACCTGAGCCCACAACCAATAAGATATTTCATGGCACAATTGATTCGGTCATACTAAAATACTCAATTTGGTAGGAGTGACAGCTGTACTAAAAACCCATTGCAATAGGTGGTGCAGTTGCTGTCCTCAGCGTTAAACCGTACTCAGTAAATTTCCACGGAACGTGGTGTGAGAGTATCAGTGTTGGATATGACACAAATCATGTTTGCGGGGTAACGCATCGATAAATTATAATTTTTTAACCTTTGGCTATTAAACAGAGTTTGGAATAAACTGAATTTTGTCTTAGTATTTATGAGCAATCACATATGGGTGGCACTAAAACCAAACTCCACTGTGGCTGTTAAATTGAAAGGCAGTATTAACGTCGTCCAATAAGAATGTTAAGCAATCGCGTAAAACGAAAAATTGATAAAGCGAGACGTTATGGTGTGGTTTAGCTCTCTTGTTCGATACACGACGGCCTTTTTTAACGCCCACAAACCGGCTGGACAAAATCAATTATGAAACTTTACCAGATCCAAGAGTAAATTTTATGAAAAGTTCAAATGCAAAAACGTTCATTTGGCTTCCAACTCGTGGAGTTAGCAAAATTTTTCACTATATATTGACTGATTATGACAAAACGAATCCATTTGAATCAACAAGGCAAGGTCGGCTTCAGTGAGACCCTAAGGATTGAATCGTGTACCTTCGAATCCAAGATAAACTAAAATTTTGCCTAGGGATTTAAAAATAAAATTGGGTCTGACTTCTTTCGTGTTGTACGCCTCTGTTGACTCGTGATTACCAAGCGATCGGATGTAGATTTTTTGACCAGTTACTCGAATAAAGGCATAAGGTATTGTTGAAATTTACACTATTGTTTTCTTGGACGCAATTTTGCTGTACGTTTTAGAAAAAATCTTGGTGCAATTTGTTAAACGTAAAAACTTCACTAAAATTGTTTATATTGACCGGAGCACCAACTAGAAACCTTCAATTCCAATGCAAAAACAAGCTTAATTAAAGTACAGGGGCAATATTTGAAAGGAGAACTGCAATAGGCATCTCACATACTTTAATAAACCGGACGACCGCCTTCTAAAAATGTAATATTTACTTATACGCCTACTTAAACCTTGAATGCAACGTTTGCGTTTGAAATTTGAGAACTCAAAGTTAAATAACCGAGCTACGCAATAAATACGCCAAATTTAGAGTTTGTCATTGTTGAACAATTTTTAAATGGTTCGTTGTTAATATTTGCAGTGGCCACCGCACTTTACGTTTTTTAAACAATTGATGATATGTTCAAGTCAAATCATTGAGCATCAACATTCGATGATTCCACAGATGAGCTACACTGCAAGAAATGGTGAGTCAAATTGACTCTCTCCTAAATAGGCTCTACAGGACTACACAAATTGAGTGAAATTCGACTAGGCCAGAGCCAAATTGTTTTCATTGAGTTGCACGTTTGACTTTGGCGGAGTCGAATTCGACTCAGTTTGTGTAATCCCGTAGAGCCTATTTCGGAGATAGTCAATTTGACTCACGATTTTTTGCAGTGTACGCTAAACTATGGTCCGTATACTTAAATGCGAATAGCATCTATCACTAGTAAGCGATAGGTTTTCAAACTGACGAAGCTCTGCAATTGCAGATCTCAAAATTTTCGTACGGAAGAAGGACAAATCGAATGCGAAAACCGTGCTAAATTTTTAATCTCGTCATGCGCGGGTTTGATAGTTACAAGACCTATCACTAACTGGTGATAGGTGCTAAACACCTTTGACAATACGGGTCTAGAACATAACTCGCTATCTTTCGCAATTCAAAGAATACGTAGCTACCGTCGTAGCATATCTATCCATCCTAATGATAAAACGAAACTGCCATGTTTGATAGTTTCAGCAGCGTTGCAGCTATCTTTTAGTGGTCATCATTTCATAAAACAAATAATTGATAAAAACTAATAAGCAATCATAATAAACATTTTGAGTGCATATACTGCATAGTACTGTCTAAAAACTTTAACTTAAATTACAGCTTAACTAAACTTGACTATTGGTTTAAGTAAAACTCAAATGGCTGGACGGACTAACTAGACTAGAATTTTAAGTTTTACTTAAACTACGTATTTTTAAGTTTAACACGAGTTTTTAACTGAACTTATTTAGATTAAGCAACAAGTGCAGCCCAGAAATTATGTGTATCAAAGAGTTCACTAAGTTTAGCTTAAAATAAAAATACGTAAGATTTTAAATTAGTTTAAGCGTAATCCTACACTGCAAAAAATGGTGAGTCAAATTGACTCTCTCCGAAATAGGCTTTTCCTGACTACACAAACTGAGTCAAAATTCGACTCCACCAGAGTCAAATTCATTCGACTCACCGACCGACTCAGTTAGTCGAATTTGACTCTGGAGTAAACACATTTGGACTCAGTTTGTGTAGTAAGGAAAAGCCCATTTCGGAGAGAGTCAATTTGACTCACCATTTTTTGCAGTGTACCCGTTAGATCAGTTACTCTAGAAAGTTAGTTTAATACTACTGGATTAGCTTAAGCTTAACTCATGTTAGTTTAAGCTTTTAGAGAGTAGACATAGAAATGGATTACGGTATAAAAGCTAAAGTCCCACTGTGACCCAGAACTAGTTGAACAATGACTCATGTAATCCACAACCCATGACCCGTGTTATCATTTAAAACTACGTTCGAATTCATTGCTACATCGTGTACAATTAGTTTCAAAAGAATGCGTTCTAATTTGTATATCTATCTGTTGCCTCCCGTTTATATATGAAACATTCATTCCAACAGCAACGCTACCCAAAATACGTATTGGGTCGTTACAGTTTTAATACTATTGATAACATATTATGCTGCTGGGTGATAGCGTTTGCGTACAAATGAATAAACAGACTTCGGATAGACTTTGAAGACTTCTTCTAAATCAACTTGGCCAATTTTATATAGGGTCGTAACAATAGTACAAGTATATTCCTAAGCGTAATCCTAAGCCTCAGCGTGAGCATAATCTTATAACTATGTCGAAACCTAATTATGCTTAAGCCTAAAGAAAATTAAATAATCCAGAGCTGAATTAAGCTTACTCTGTTATACTTGTTCCACGAAAAAATTGTTTGCCCCTCAAATGTAACATGGGCCAAGCAATTGATAATAGAAGCCAGTCAAAATATAAGTTGATGAATGAATGAAAACTAATTTTTGACAGTTCCTTCGCAACAACGTACGTACAATGTACATATGGATTTGCAATAACATGATTGAATGCGGGGGTTTATGTTAACAAGCGAGAAGAATATAGCTAACAAATAATTGATAAAAGCTGAAAAGCACGTTACCCCTTTGCAAAATAAACATTTTCTGTTAAAGCTGAAATCTACTTCTAAGCAGAGGATCGAAACACGTGTATCTCGCGGGTAGGAGACGTTTCAAATAATCAGTCATGAATAAGGGCTCTCATGATTTGTAGACATTGTACCGTCATGTAAACGCAATAATATTGCTAAACATTGCTCATCGTGTATTATATTTCTCGTAGCAGTTGATAGTGAATTTCTCTAATATACCATATGTGAGAACGGTTATAATTACTAAAGTGTGATACATAAGGTGCATTGCTATTTTTCTGTTAAGCTCAACGTTAATTCCGAAAAGTGTACCAATATTATGGTAGTAGCAGTGTTGCCGCCAAAGAAGTGGAAATGTTTGTTTAATGTGGCATAGGATGAAAGTTATTTACATCTATATATTAAAGCTGGAACGCCACACATACGCATTTTGGGCAGAGTTCCACCAGATTTATATATCCATAATGGCCGTATGCAAATTTTCCTCTATACTTCTAAGTGAAAAATTCTGAAGGTAGAAGATTGTTTACGTTTTTGTGTAGTTATTCTATAGACAAACCCTGTTTGCTTTATGAATATACTTTCACATGCATCAATTTGTATATTGTCTTAAGGAGACATCAATTTGCGACGCGTATGTTTCTCTACGGATGGTGGATCCCGGGGTCCACCGTGTATTTTAAGAGATTTGCTCATCTGTGCAACTACGGATTACTATAGTTTAAACAATTGAACGAAGTGATGTTTTAATCAAAATCCTACTGGAGGTTTACATGCATAAAAAATAATATTTTTAATACTATGGTTTGTGTTTTCTGTGTCGGTTTATTACACTATGCACTCATAAGCCGTCTGCAGTAGACATATTGTTTTATGCGCATTAAAACTAACACGGTTCAAAAACGGAAAATTGGACAAATATAATATCGGCTATAGGGCACTAGGCTGCGCCTTAGACTTACGCTCCAATTTAAGCTTCGGCTTAAGGGGTCATTTAAAGTTTTTCTTCCCATAAAGTATCAATTAACTTTCCCCCTACACACAAAAAACATTTTCTGATATTCAAGAAATATTTTCTTAAATTCAAGAGAATTATGTCTTAATTTAGACTCCAGACATGTATTTCTTGAACGCAAGACATTAATTTCTGAAATATTTTTTCAGAAATATGCGTCTTCAATTTTTAACACTTAAATGTCTTAAATTTAAGAGTCTGTTTCATAAACGATTAAGACAATATTTCCGAAATACAAGACAAATGTGACTGAAATAAGACAAGTTTTGCAACATTTGTCTGGAAAGTTGCATTCTAAATAGGAAGCTAAACTCAACCAAATTCCCTAATTTTACAACCTTTAAACTTAAAAAATCGAAAAATTAGTCTTAAATATAAAAGACAATTGTTTCTTGACAGGAAGAAATTTATGTCTTATAAATTGGAAACAGTAATTTCTTGAATATAAGAGATTCATGTCTTAATCATTTGAGACACAAGTTTCTTGAACGTTTAAGGTTATAAAAGTCTGAAATATAAGACATTTATGTCTTGCAAATTTAAGAAAATAAGAGTCTTGAAATTTCAAGACAATTTTTATTTGTGTGTAGTGGTGTGAATTAAAGTTTTTTCCGCTTGAGCGCATCAACGCGGTCGCGCTCCACAAACAGACGTGTGGGTATTTGACATGATGGACACAAGTATAACACCGCCAATTGGCTGACTGTCCGTGACGCAGAACCGTTATATTCGATAATTGCTGATGTCGTTCGGTGAGGATTCGCCATTCAAAGCGACCAATATGGGCACCATGCAACAACATTCGAGCGCAACTGGGATACGAGCATATGTTCGTTAACCACCAACTTCATTTCGTAGCCCGCAGCCGATAAAGCACATTGAATCCTAACACTATTGGATAGGTACATCAAAAAATACGTACGAAGTATACGCGAGGCGTTCGGCAAGAGACCTACAAGAATATCTGCATGAATTTCGACAGAGCGATCGTTTTCAAGAAGGCACATTTGAGCGATTAAGTAAGAATGAGTTACATCTACGCCTTCATTTTGTTGTCCTTCCTTCAAACTGCGGGTCAACCCTCTTGCCTTCAGTTGCTTGTCTGCAACCTAAAGTTTGCAATTATGAATATCCGTTTACTCAAACCAAAACAGTCGATATTCATTTGTGATAATTCGTGGTTTTTCGTCATAGTCTTCAAGCCCTCAAACCGTTCCGGTGATTATTGCTTAAACATTAATCAAAATTATTACACGACTAAAATTATTATTGTTGCAACCAATATTTTCACCATTAAACCAAGAAGGAAAACTTTATTCTAAATTACTATTAAGTTGTTTTTTCTGGTTTATATTTCTTCCGATACATTGTTGACATATTCTGACTTGAATGTTATATTGCAGCGGAGAACAAAGCTGGTAGCAGGAGAAAAGCACTTTTTTGACGCGTTATACAGTCATTGGTGTATAATTGACTCAATGTTGTTGTTTAAATGCCCTAAAAACCGGGTGCACAGTTACCCGGCACGAGGACCGTTCGTTTATTTTGCTCATTCTTTAAATGGTTTAAAAACACCGCTCTCTTTCATATTGGTTGAGAAAAATATGATGTAAATAAAATGTTGAATTATTTATTGTTCTACTTACATGTTCTCGAATGTGGGTATGATTTTCAGATATGAATCGTGTATATCCAGCCAAGTGTGACATTTGGAATGATGTCAAAATCAAACTTAAAAATGCTCGCGCAGGGTTCTGGCTAGTTTTAAATTTGAGGGTGTACTGGTGTCTGTGTTAACGCCTTACAACAAAGAATAAAATGCAAAATTACACCTAAATATTATGATTCGTTTTAGCTCGTTTTGGCCTATAAGTGGATTAAAAGTAGAGGTTTAAAAGCATGTACTGCGCCTTCTACGTAACTCAACGTGTTTCGTGCCAAGCGACAATTCGGTGTCTAAAGCGCGGCAGGATTGCATTCACGAGTACTCCCTCTGTGTCAGTCAAGGCGTTGTCGGTCGGAAGGCGTGACCGGATACGCTGCAGCTGTATGTGCTACGTCAAAGCCACACGTGACGTCATATAACAATGTGCTTAACAAACAGTCACATACTGTATTGCTTTGTAAATTCGATACGGAAATTTTTGTGAATGACGCGTTAACCATTTCTTACATGAATATTTTTCATTAGATTCAGTTACAAGCCAAGATTCGAACCGCAGTCCCTTCGGTAGGAGGCATTTGCCATCACCGTTCAACTGTAGCGATCTTTATATATGTTTTATGGAGATTTAGTGCTGCGTATACGCGTAGAAGCGCATTGCATGCTATAAACGGATAGTAAAAACAACGGAAACGGAAACAGACTGTGACCAAAATAATGGAAACGGAAAACGGATATTGAAGTATAAAACTTTCAAAAATGTTTTATTTTTCTGCCAGCACAATTGAGGCGTGCATAAATTTGCCGGCCTTTCAACGATTTCAAAGAAAAATGACGGATTCATCGAAATTTTTAAAATTTTAGATGAATTTCGTAATTCTTTTTCATTTCGAACAATTGCAGCTTATCTGTATAGCAAAAAAATGCTAATTATATACGTGATTTATAACTATTTTTAACGTCAAAATAACGTAATTTCCATTATTTCTATAACGTAAACAGAAACGGAAACGGTACCGATTTTTACCGGAAACGAAAACGGATATCCAACTACACACTGGCGCATTGTGGGCTCATTGACGTATGACATTGGCGATTTAAAGCAGAAAATAATTACTGGTTTAGGTATATTTAAATATAATATGTTCGTCGATGCCGCGCCACCAGTGCGGCTAATCGCAATAATAACGTTAATTTGCTCAACTCTTGACTTAGCCGCGGACATTATTATGTGCATTAAGTTGTCTCAGTTGGTGAAATCGCGTCAAATTGTCTCTGTGATTGGTCAAAATTCCGTTCAATGCTATTACGTCTTTACTGCGATCAGCGTATTTATATACGTCTTCGAAGCTGTAGATAGTTATTTGACGATTAAGGTAAATGGTTAATATTGTTAACTTTCTATTATATTGCAAACAAAGCTCTTCCCTTGGTTCCGGGAAAAATCGATTTCCGGCTCCAGTAGAATTTTTGCCGGAGGTTCTGACACATATCGATAACGACATTTTTTGTCCCTTTCTAAAATATGTGCCTTTCAGTGTGGTGTGAGATTGTTTGCAAATATGTAGAAATTTTCAAAGCTTTAATTTTTACCACAATTTGTTAAAAGCAAAGGTATAAAAAACTTAAAGACGCTTCGCAGAACCTTATGAAAATTCGATAATTCAACATCATTTTCGATACTTAATTTTGTTAAATTTCCGGCACCGATATCGGCTCTGGCAAAATTTGCTGACCTCGACTTGTGGTTTTTTCATCTTCGGTTGCACCCTGCTATCAATCGTTTGGTGTTGAGGTTGACGCAAAGGTATGGAATTTAAAACAATTCTTCGAGCAGTACTGATTGTTTCTTTACGTAATTTTTGATTCACATTTGGCGACATAAGGCTACAGTTAATAAACGTTAAAATTACCGCACGCTGCCGCGCACCGGCGTCCGGCGGTGTCCGCCGGCGCGTGGCGGCGTCTCGCAGCGGGCGGCGGCGCACTCCGGCTTTCGGCTAAGAAAAGAATAGCGCAACTCTTAGTGGCCCAGTTCAAGCCAAAACCTACAGCTTCCCAGGCTCTAGCGTTTCGTGATACCTGCTGCGCGCCGCCGGACGCCGCGTGACTCATCGCGCGGCACAATAAACATTTTGCGGCACGCCGTCACGCGCCGCCGGACGCCGCGTGACTCATCGCGCGGCACAATAAACATTTTGCGGCACGCCGTCACGCGCCGCCGGACGCCGGCGCTGTAAAACTTGGAGCTAAACTTACCTCGCGCCGCCGCGCACTGGTGTGTGGCGGCGTCTGGCGGTGCGCAGCGGCGTCCGGCGGCACGAGGCGGCGTTGGCATCCGGCTAAAACGAAGCATAGCACAACCCGTTAGGCTCCATGCCCCCCCTGGTACCCCAGTGAACAGGTTCGTATAATTAACATGAGCCAAAATTATTTTCAGCACAACCGTGAAAACGAGCAACTAACACCGATCACAAAATCATTGATGATCGTTCTTGAAGAATTACCGATGCCATTGCTAATATTATTAATTTGTGTGAACGAATCAAGTCAACAAGTGTTTACCCCGGCGCTACTGTTCACCTACATTAAACTCGTAACGCTAACCTGGGGGATTGTAAAATTTATTAAATTTAAATGCTGTTGGCCTTGCTTGCCGTGTATTTATGAACACGGTTGGTCAGAAAACGTACGCCGCTGTTGCCATTTTACACCGCGTCGTATAGCAATGATTATTGTTAACGTATGCCATGCGGGCGCAATTGTAATTGCACTAATTAACATTATACTGATTGCACCTAAAAGTGCCGCCAGTGAGGGGCCAACTGCAAGACCATTTTTGTTGTCTACGACAACAACTACAGTTTCAAGTACACCAAGCGAAGGTTGAAAATTTTCGAGAAGTTCGCACCGAAAAGACGTTGTTTTCGTTTTGTTCTGAGCTCACCAAATATTAATCAACAAGAATTGCTGGTGCCATCGAACTTGTCATTTCGTCTATATTGTGACTTCCGCCTTATATAGGTTTTAAAATTATCCGATTTTGGCATATTTAGGCTTCTGATTTGGCTTAGGGTTTACGCTAAAACGTAGGTTTTAACATATACGCTAACGCGAAAATTGAACAAGCGATGAGATTTCTTCTAGTGTTTTCAAATATACATAGCCTGGTAACATTTCGACTACGTGTTTTACGTATCGATAAATAGCGGTGCTTTTTTGCTGCTAACTTGCAAAACAAAAACACGCTTTAACATTGTTGATGGTAAAAAAATTCAGGCTCGTAGCTGTCTTAAATTTCTAAGGTTGATTATAATCCCTATCCATTAGCTATTGCCAAATGTAGGAAATCTTTAGAAATTTTTTGAACCTATGTTTTTGTGGTCTTTCGCATTGTATACCTATTATGCATCTATTTTTAAAATTCAATTCGTTGTTCTTATTCCTTACCGAAGTATTTTTGCTAAGAGATTTGACCGATGTAAGCAATAGCGGCCTGCGTACTACGCACAAGCTTAAAGCATAGCGTAAACGTAGGCCTAAGTCTAAGCCTAACCTTAGTCTAAGCATAGACCTAATCATGCTTCTGAGCCTACGCAGAAGCCCATGCTTTTCTGTCTCTAAGACGCCAGTATCCCAATGGACACGCATTTGCACTGGACATGGGCCAGAAGTTTGAATATTCATATGCAACTTCTTTTGTTATGTGATTTATCCGAAAGTGTCAAGAAAGTTGAAACAACGCAACAACTGTCGAAACCATCCGAGACGGAACAATCACAGGTTTGGAAAAACGCAGAAATCGCGCTTATCAACGGCAAATGTTACAGTCGACAATGTTTCCCGTCAACTAGTAACAAACAAATCTATTTGATGGTGTCTTTGTATAGAAGATTGCATCAATAAACTATATTCACATCAGCTCTTGTGAAAACGTAACAAGATTAAAAGTTAACTGCCGCATGTGTTCGCATTCATATATTTTATTGTGATATTGTATTTATTGTTGGTTTGTATAAAAGTTGACCCGATCAACAACCGTTCTGGAACTAAATTTTTGATATACTGGGCCGTGTTAAGTTGCGGCATACTCACAGCCCACTGGGGGGACATTTAATGACTAGCTAGGATAATAGGCGGAACTTAGCGTTGGATTTAGATTAGGTTTAATATGTTTAGGCTTAGGCAGGTTTATGCTTAGGCTTTGGTTAGGAGCGGGATTAGTTTTCACGTAGGCAGGCCCTATAGCTTGCATGTTCCTAAATGTCCAGGAGCTGTGTAGAAAGCGTTGCAAGTACTGTGTCGCACATTCACAAGTTTGGGTGCAGTAGCTCACGGCGAAATTATTTTAATAGCCTAAATCCACCTCTCAGAAAATGGGGCATGGTTAACCCTTATTGCTCAGCGATAAGTACTTAAAGGGCCGATTCAGGTCGATGTAAGGAATTTATCCTGAACCAAAACCAACCTTTTCAAGCTAAAAATTGTCGCAAATGCAATCAGTATAGTTAGAAGGTCAAACTCGATTTCCTTAACTTGGAAACCGCACACTAGGCTGCTGATGCATGAAGCATTAATAATTATTTTCATCCTCAACAACAATTTATATATAGCAAACTGATATATTCTTTTACATAAGTTTAATTTTGCAAATTTCGATTAGCAACAAATTATCTCTGCTTCTAGAAATTAATTTTTTAAGAAATTGAACGATGGCGCAATATGTAATAATATTTGGTGGTTTTTTACCAAGAACTTATGAAAAATACGGCATCTGGCATATACAGATTTGTGTGCGTTAAGCTACTGAATCGAATTACATTTGGCGCATGGTTCTGTGAAACATTTCTAAATACTGCCATGTGTATTTTAAACATTTATGTTGCCTAAGCTTGTTACGAAAGTATAAGCTTGGGCAGTGTAGTCGATAATGTGTTCGACGCATTTTCATGGAATTGTTTTTGAACTTTAGCAAACGTGTAAATCAGCCCGGCAACACCATCTTTGCTTTCATTTAGTGCGTCCAGTTGCGATCTTAGGATTTCAGCCTTAAATAATAGCAAGAACAGCGACACGTAACAGGAATATAAGCATATTTCTTAGCCTGAGCCTAATCGTATTTCTCAGTGTAAGGATAAGCTTTTATTAGCTAAGCATAAACCTTGGCCTTAGGTATAGCAAAAATTAGTTGAAACCTTAAGCTTAGTCTATCGTAATTCCGCGAAAATCGGTCAGCTAATGAGCTATACACTGTAAAAAATGGTGAGTCAAATTTACTCTCTCCGAAACAGGTTTTTTCTGACTACACAAGGTGAATCAAATTCGACAAATTCGACTCACTGGGTTTTCGCAGCGTGTATACCCCGGATAAATGGAGCGCAGCGTTCTCAAAAATTTTAACTCTAGTAAAAGCGGCGTAAGATCATAGCTCACCTGATTTTCAAAGTTTGTTACTTGTTCAGCCAATACAGTCTCAAGTTGACGTTTTTCGTCAGTTTTTCCATGTAGTTTTCGTAACTTATTTTTCGTTACGTCCATTTCAACACGGCGATCTAATAACTTTTTACGTTCCTGAAACCACTTGTAATCTTGTATACATGCAACTACAGAAGTTTCAAATTTCATTGCTTTCTAAAATTTTGCACCCTCTCCGCACGTTTTTAATTATTAAGACATACAGAACGAGTCCATGCAACAAGCTGTTAATGATATATATTTGCGTAAGAATTACCATAGAGGAAGCTGAAATTTTGGGTGGTAGGGAGCGGAAGCGACATGTGTGTAGCAGTTTTTTAGTGTTCTCTCGGTGGGAATCTTTCGCATAGGATTAGGGTTAGGCGTAGGCTTAGTTGTAAATTTAGCGGCTTTGGCGGTTTAATGTGCTTATATATACTACTGGTACGGCACTCAGCAATAGATGAGCCATTTGTGGCCAAAACCTTATCCGTTGTCGGGGATAAGTACAACTGTGCCGAAACACTCACTCAAAATAATATTTCTATTTTAGAAAAAATTCTTACATTTAAAAAATATCATTAGCAAGGTGCACTTGAAAAGTATTTCTGTTATAACAGAAAAGTTTCAAAAAAGCTTTGAAATAAAGTCTGAAAATAAATGTTTTCCTGTTATTTTTAGAAAAATTGTATTAAATATCATAAAAACTTTTCAGATTTGCCACAGAAAATACTTTTCTGAATAAATTCAGAAATACGTTTCTGTATATATAAAACCTTGCTTAGGACATCTTGCTGATACAGCTACGATCATGAAAACTCCATCTCTGTCAGATTGAAACCTACCGCTTCGACAATTTTACAATCTTCGTTTAAAAACTTTTTCATTGGTTTAATCACTTCTTCATCAACGCTCAGTAAACAATCACGTTCGAGAAGACCAATCGATTGTTGAGCATCGCTCAAAGTAGCGAGTGATTTGCCAATTGATTCTCGATCCCCTAGTTTAGCGCTTGCATTTGCCAGTATCTGAATATGTAAATACGCATCACACTGTCGTGATCAATGATTCCATTTTGAGTGGGCATTTTTTCATAAACTGTTTGATTTCTATGATCGAGAAGGCTACTGTTAATCCGGTAAATGTTACTTTAAGGGGCGTAACAATAGATTAAGCGTATTCCTAAGCCTACGCATAAGCCTAAGTGTTACAAAAATGTGTTCATAAGCCTAAGCCTAAGCCTAAGCCTAAGCTTAAGCAAAAAATGTAACCTAGAATCTAAACCTACTCTTTGGTAGACCCACCAGAAACCTGGACGCTCCTTAATGTAACATGGGCCGTTAATCCTAACAAAAGGTGTTTCTTTCTTATCTAGTTTGAAAATTTGGGATGGAATATTTCCGTTTTTCGCTGTTTCGTACTTCTCTGCTATGGACTGGCCAAGCGCCTAATTAACAAAACGAGGCATTGTGCGATTGCATACAGTGAAATCAATCTATTTTCAAATTTTTTTGTTAATCCATAGTTGGTATAAAAATATTTTTGAGCAGATGTTCCACCGCAGTGTCACTAAAATTATAATTGGAGTCGGAACTGGTTCATGTTGCACTAATTATATAAATGACGTTCAACTGGTTAATTACGTTATTTTCTAGCGATGCAAACAATTTCCAACAGAGTACTGTATAATAAAAGTATATACTTTATCGAAGCCTAATTTATTATTCCTGTCCATTATATTAAGGCGCTAATCTTTCTTGTGACTTTTTACTTCCCTCTACAAGACACAATTTTCCCACAAGTTGAAAAATTGTCTTCCATTGGATTCTCAGGGATGACTGAAAAGTGTTTCATTTTCCTCTCCCAAATTTGGGTGAAAATTAAAGTATATGTTTACCTGACTGAACGCCTCATATTTATTTACGCTTTCCTTGCCCAAGTTCGATTTCATACGCAATGCTTGGTCTGGTTGCAACGTCGCTGTTAATTTTTCAATCACTTTGGTCAGTTGTTCCTTGTTTTCTTCTAACCTGCGACACTGAAACTTATTGGTTTTGAAGTTTTCTCAAACATCTCAAGTTTTATGTTTTACAAACAAAAATTAGTGGAATAGGAAAACGTCGTTTATACCCACTAAGTGATCAGTAATTTTCGCTTTAGCTTCTGGCCACAATTCTACGTCACTTTCGTTTGAATGAAAAACTTTCACATTGCCTACGGTCAATTGAACTTACGGGATCTCAGAGACGCTAGCCCTCCTTATTGGAAAGCAAAAAAAGCCCCTACCGCACTACGGGCCCGTAGCCAAGGGGGGCAGGGGGGCTCAACGCTCGTGGAAAAATTTTGTCAATAGAGAATTTTCAACCTAGCTTGTAACTCATTGAAACCCTTGAATGCACCTCCTGAAATATTTTCAGCCCCCCGATGCATTCTATTATAGACCGTCTTAAAACGTTAATAAGATTCGAAAGTGCTAAACACTAAATATATACTTGCAAAAAAAGTTCAATCTCACCCCACACAACAGTGCCCAAACTTTGATCTATTTAAATATATGCTACTTTACTTGCGTTTACTGCTAGCATACAATAAAGTAGGACTTGTATACCGCTGTGTCCAATTGTGAATCTATAGCTGTCCTTTGAGCTGTCCCCAGTGTTTCACCGAATTTTTGGCCAAATCTTTCAAACGGATTTACACGCGGTGATTTTGACATACTTAAGTTGATTTTTTAGCTTTGATCGCTATGAATTATTTTATCAATTTATTTGTTTAGCTGTTGATTGGTCATATCAAAACAAGTATATAAGTACGTATACGATTGTGTGAAAAGTTTCACATGTACAAAAAACTTATTCTATAAATTCGAGGCAAGAATTTTTTGCAATGAAAAGATTTTGAATTAAAAATTCATTAAGCGGCCAATCAAAACCCACTTGAAATATATAAGTCGTAGGCTAATCTGCTATTCAGGCCAATTAGTAATTGACCTGAATAGTAGATTGGCCTACGACATGTATATTATCTAAATTCAAGATCACGTATTATATTTGATTTTAATATTTTGTACGCTGCAAAAAATATTGAGTCAAATTCACTCTCTCCGAAATAGATTTTACGAGGCGAATTTGACTCTGTCGGAATCGAATTTGACTCCGTTGGTGCAGTCCCGTAGAACCTATTTTGGAGAGAGTCAATTTGAATCACCATCTTTTGCAGTGTAGTATGAAATGAAATATGAAGTAAGAAATATGCCACAACTCACAACATATAAGTACTGGCAAAATGCTGAAGTTCGTTCAGCTGAAAACAACGAATTTTTGTGTTTTAGTTGACGTACTTAAGTAGGCAGGCATTCTTTGTTTCCGAAACAAAGACAAGATATGCAACTGTGAGAGAGCAGCTATGAAATTTACTAGAATATGATTTGGTTTTTTCCAATGTTTCGTTTGTTGTAAACATCTGGTCGAATACTACCCATTTCTGCCGATCCTGTGATATTTGTTAATTTTCGGCGCCTCGCTCTAATGCTTAAGCTTTTATACTCTATTGCATTCCAGCAGAAAAACGTTCCGCCCCTAATCTTTACATGGGTCTCACATGCATGTTGACTTAATAATACTTGCCCCGCTTGTGCAAAACGGTACTGTGAAACTTATCTCTTTTCAGTCCGCGAGTCTCGTATAATATTCGACAATATGTTTTCGATTTACAAACTTTTTCTAAATATAGGTCCGGTATCTGTTTTCTCATTTTGGCGGTATGCATTTTTATCAGGCACATCAAATTACACCGTTTGCAAGCTCTGTTTGAATTGCACTCCAGCTAACGGTTACGAAAACATACCCATTACAAATAAATAGCGAAGAATACAGCCGTTGAGTATACAGACGGATATCAACTCTCATTTCATTGCTTTGGATTATAGTTCATTTTCGATAGATATGCAAAAATAAAAGTATCTACATCGCTGCGTTTACATTACAAAGAGGTGGCTTAAAAATGAACCATACAGAGTATCTAATAATTCAGCCATGCGCACAGTAAACTCCATACAAATCGCAGTGGTATAGTTGTGGGCCGTGCCAGTAGTAAAACCATATTCCTAACCTGTAACTATACCTATCTAAGTTAAACTTTCCCATGATGGGGAGAACTACCAAAGTGTCAGTTTAAGACCTACATTTCTGAGAAAATTCACGGCTTGAAGCCTGAAAATTTTGCACACATGTGACGGCGGTCTTAGCTAAAGATATAGACTTCTAAAAATTCGAACACCGGTTCTTATTTTTCCTCACATGAATATTTTTTAGTTAAATCTGATATTTCATTTTAGACTAGGATTCGAACTTCGGCATTGGAGTGGGACGCATAAACTATCACTATTAAGCTATAAAAGCTAGAAGATTAATCCCGAAAAGTTCTCATGTTTACTGGAGATTTTGTACTACGCTACGTATACACGTTGTAATTGTTAAACACTGTGAACTATTATTTCCCGTTCGTTATCATTGTGTTGGTTGGGTTGCTTGTAGTCAACTCTGTGTGAGAAAGGGTTAAATAGACGGCAACTTTATTTTGTGTAAGCTTTGATTGAACTACATCTAAAATTGTGTTAACGACTACAAAAAACCGTATCAATTTTTAAAGCTGCCCCCAAAACATCAAAGTTTTTCGTCCCATTCCTATCAATCAAAGCACCCTGGTGATTTTAAGTAAACAAAATGCTGCCCAGTTATAGTTCAGGGGCCAAGGTGTGCAGTGGTCCAAGCTGGCTTTTGGTCGGAAAGGAACCGATGTGTCCAACTCATCTACCAAACGCTAACGCGACTTCGTACTTCATAGAACAACAAAATGTCCATAAAGGTTATCCAAGAGAGCTCGCGCGAGATTTTTTAAACGAGTCGTATTGGCATGGTCGCTTTAAGCAAGGTTCACTCGAGACCTGATGTTCTCAGATCAGAAAATAGTTTCTCAATTTTTTTCAACACTTTAGCCTGAGTTTTCGCCAATAACATTATAACAGCCAGGGTACAACCGGTCGGTATTTTTCAACTCCGGTTGCACCTTGTTAATAGCTCATTAATCATAGAAATTTCTGCAAGATTTCGACAGTCGGATGACAAAATTGAAGAAAATAACTAATTATATTCGGATAGTGTTAGTCTAAATTTCCCAGCTTATAGTACCTATCAATTAGAGTTTCTTTCATTGGCTAATGACGGGGGGAACTTTCATTGGTCCATAAATTATTGAAGTGTTTGATCGCTTGCATATTTAGTTAAACAATATTTTTACTGTCATACAAGTTAATAAATAGTATTAAAGGCGTTAATGGTGCTTAAAGCGTTGTATTTCAGCACTTACAAACCACGTTTTTACCATCCCTACGCAAAGCGGTATATCGAACACTCTTCATTCAACTACGCGTATCCTGGTTTTACTGCGGAACTGTATCGAACTTTTTCATTAGCGACCGCGACGGGGAGCGCCCGGCGCCCCGCCCGGCCCGACCCCGCCCCCCCCCCCCCCCCGCGCCGCCCCGGCCGCCCGGCCGGCCCCGCCCGGCCCCCACAGCGCGGCCAGCCGGCCGCCCGGCGCCCCCGCCCAGCAACCCCGCGGCGGCACCGCCCAGCGACCAACAAAGGAAGCAGAGGCCGACGGGCAGAGGCGCGACCGCGAAGGCGCACCGGCAACAGCCACCCGCAAAGCAACCGACCCGCTGTTTGTTTGTTTGTTGTTTCGCTCACTGT